>NJDD01000005.1:55927-80806 GCA_002245505.1 Calephelis nemesis
AAAAAAAAAGCTACACACTCCTATTTACTTCCCGATGAATACTGATACGTCGTCAGATCAGACGTGTGGACATGTTGGTTTAATACTCAAAATCCGTGCCACAAAAACCAACAATTAACGGATTAGTGCCGGATGCATCTGCCAAAGTTAAAAAAAAGTATCTTCACACCCATATCCCCGAGGCGGTAGGCAGAGGCACAACCAGGGCATCTACAACTAGCCGAAGACACTAGGTGTTACAATGCGATAGGTATTACGTAGTATTTATATACTCTTTACACATACGTACACGGGCACATATCCTATCCCAAGCAACATTTTTTTTTATTAGAAAATTGAAAAAACCCAATTTTCTTTTTGTTGCCCCACCCGGGATTCGAACCCGGGACTTCAGGCAGTCAAGTCCAACAACTGAACCGCTAGACTACAGAGGCGATAACACACAAAGACAGACAAAGTTAAATACCTGTTTATATTGAGTGAAATTAGTAAATTTTGGTGGCGTTTTAAAATTAAGTAATCGCGAAGAAATCAGTTTATCGTGTATTTCCTCGTTGACGCCAAATCTTGCTATATGAGCTTCACCGCTTCATCCAAAACCCTGATATGACTTATTGGCGATTCATTAATAGTTATGTTTTGTGGATGTAAATTTCAACTTGACTAATGGACAAAATGGGCGTGTTCGGCCGAAGTAAGTACTTACTAAATTTAGTAAGTCACTTACTATGCTTACAAAATTTTCGGCCGGGACACAAAATAAGTGCTAACGCAGTAAGTATGGCTTAATATACAACGCCATTTTGCTTATTGTTTATGTACGGGATATGACATAAACCGGTGTTTTGTGTTATGTCAAGCCAGTAAGTCTGTCCTCGCCGAAAAGCGCTACAGTCAGCTTGTAAGACTTTAATTTTTTTATGCTTACTGGCATACTAAGTTTAGTAAGTACTTAATTCGGCCGAACACGCCGAATGCTAACGCTAATGTCAGAACCTAAGAAAAGATAGTTGAGTTGACACTTGACACAAACGTCCCAAACGTCATAAACACAAGTTTCAGTTTGATTCAAGTTTGATTTGAAGATTTAACGAAGTTTCAGCTTTTGAATTGTTTTATGATGTTTTCGCAGTAAAATCAGATTTTATTTTTAAACTTGAATAGTGCTTACAACTGTGATACGGTTTTTAGTTTTATATTGATATGAAGAAAGTACGCTTCGAGTCACCTGCTAAAACGTCCGCTTTCTTTCAAATGCCTGCCGATTCTGAATGCCATATTCCTCGACCGTTTACTGAAAAACAAATCAAAATAACAACAAACATACCATTTTATGACAATGCTCGACCACTTGCATATACACAAGATCCATTACAAAGGTTTGAATGTAGTAATTTGTCGCCTTATCCAGTGGCAGGTAAAACGCATATTTCTGAAATTTCAAAAATAGACGAGATGTGGTCACCATGTAATGATTTAGATTTAAGTATACTGGACTCTTCCAGTTCGTCAGGTAAAAATTCACAAAGGCAGCAGTGTAATAAAGTTAACGAAAGAAAGCCTTTTGGTGAAAATAATAGTGGTAAGAAATGTGAAACTACTGTAAATTTACCACCATCAAATATTCTTCAAAGAAATGATGATTTCTTTTTGAGGCGCGAAAATTTAAATGGCAACAATGTAAAGGGATTACAAGCGCAGTTGAATAATCTTACTTTAGGTAAAGAAAATAATCCATTACTTAAGAAAAAAGAAATTATGAATACAGGTGTCATGAGTTCTACACCAAATATTTGTATGGATAAGCAAGACTTAAAGTCTGGACTAAGTCAACAATCAGCAAGTTGTAACATCATGCATTGTTCGGTATCTCCCTGCATTAGCAAACCTTTACATCTTGAAGATAATTGTTTAAATGTGTCAAGACCATGTTTTTGCATGAGTAGGCTACCACAATGTTGTTCTTCCTGTAAATGTATTGTGCCAGGAGGACAGATGACACCACATCATTTCCATAACACACTACCTCTCAAAACTACACAGAATGCGGTTGATAAAAAGTCATGGGATATTGAAAAATTTAACAAGACTAGAGATAGTTTAGATGTTGAAGTTTTAAAGAATAGGGAACCTACAGTCTCTGATTTATTTAAAATTATCAAGCTTCAAAATCAACAACTACAAATGTTACAAGAAAAAGTTGATAAATTGATAAGTAATAAACAAGTTAGTCAACCCATTAGTAATTTTGTAACAGAACAATTGGATACTGTTAAAGAACATAAAATATCTATAGGTGTTATGACAAGTTTTGAAATGGTCAGAACTTCTACAATTATTAATAAAGAAGTACTAAAAAAGAGTGAAGCACAAATACAGTGCAACAGGTCACAAATAAGTATAAAAGAAATTGTTTCTAAGGCAAATTCAACAAACTTAAATTTTTTGGACGGTCTTTCTCCAGAAACTAGTAATAAACATTTAACAGACAGTACTCATGCTGCTGGTAACGCTGGGGATTTAACAAAAAATACAGAGCTACAGGATGAGAAAACATTAAATGAGTTCAGTTTGTATAATATTCAAGTAGATAATGCTACAACTCCACTAATGTCACCAGAACAGAGTATGTACTTAGATGTGAGAGATTTTAGTGAGTAAGTATGTCATCTTAACATAAATTAATAATAAATTTACAATTAAAATTAATTTTGGCACATTTATGAATATAGACAATAATTAACACAAATTTTGAGTTACATATTAACAATTTAGCTCTATCAAGTGCCAACAATGGAAAGTGTAAATGGTTGTAATAATGCTTATTGTTTGTTATTACTTTCAAAAAAATCAGTTGTAAAGGAGGCTTGAATTTGAGGTCACTGGTACTTTCATGACTGATTTAAACCTTAAACCTTGTTCTACTCTAGTCTATGATTTACAAGGCAGTTAATTTTGTAAGATGCGAGACAAAGACAAAATAAATAGGTAGTAGGCTTAATAGAAGTACTCAGGAATATTTTATTAAACTTTATATTTTTTTTAGTTCTGATTCCGGTGATGACCATTCCAATGTAGGTTGGACTTACTACAATAAAGTAATGGTACGTAACACAAGCACTAACAAAACTTCAATAACAATTCAAAATGTGTTTAGTTAAAACAGTATTTGCTAAACCATATAAATATTAAGATCTAGCTTGCTACTATTCTGTTGATTGCTACAAACAAAATGTAATGTGTAAGTATAAGTAAATAAAATATACAAGGTTTTCTCAAATTAGTTAACAATATTTTAGCTAGGGACTCAGAATAGGTATCTAAAAACTTAAAAATTAAATTAAAAAAATTTGTAAATTATAAACATAGTTATTTTCTCTAAACTGACAGCACTCCCAGCTATTCATCGTATATCACGCTGGGTCATTGACGTTTTGTCCCATATTGAAAGTGCTATAATAACTTTTATATTCTGAGTATTTTTTTTAATTTTATTTTTAACTTTTCCAGTTAATTATGCAGAATATCAAGTCTTAATTTCTAGCGCAAATTTGAAAATACATTATATATGTATGTTTATTACATCACAATATAGGGGCTTATGGTACATAGACATGGATTAATTATTTATAGGCTATAAAAGCGTAAAAAAGCAGGTGGCTCTTTTGATATACATGGCTTTCGCCTATAAATATAAATATGTGTTGCTGGTTATACTTTTATATAGCTGTTTGTCTTCATCTACAAATACCAGAGATGTTACTAGTGCGTTGCTATTTTAATTAATTGTACCTAGTGATGAGACTAAATTGAGGTCTAGATGGTCCTGGTTGCTTGTTGCCTTTTCGTGATTGTTATTACTCCAATATATGTTTGTAGCCTTACTCGCCTCTTACTTTATCGCCTCTGTGGTCTAGCAGTTCAGTTGTTGGACTTGACTTTATGAGGTCCCGGGTTTGAATCCCGGGTCGGGCAACAAAAAAAAAATGGGATTTTTCCAATTTTTTAATAAAATAAAACGTTGCTCGGGATTGGAAATGTGCCTGGTTGGCGATAGGCTTGCCACCTATCACATTGTGGGACTTAGTGTCTTCGGCTAGTTGTGGGTGCCCTGGTTGTGCCTCTGCCTACCTCTTCGGGGATATGGGCGTGAAGATACTACTTTAGCCTTACTCTTGGCTTGGCATGATCCAGGCCAGTTTTGGTGATCACTGTTTTGATTGTATATGTAAATTGTTACTTTCAGACTCATGTTAATGGCATGTTACAAGAGTCCGACATGCCATCTTCAGCTAGTGCATTGTATAGGAATACTAGACAAAAATGTTTGCAAATGCAATATGACAAAACAAATATAAGTGTTGCAAAAAGGTAATACACTTTACTTATATATTACCTGTTTATAATAATTATTAAGATATCACCAAGATGCATGTTGTAAATGACATTGATTATTGTTTAACCCAGTTTCGCCCTTATTGTATACAATGTGTTTTTTTTTTACATAATATTGTGTATGAATTAGAATTCTTTCTTGTAAGAAATGAAAACATTTGTATTCTGTAATAATACTGCTTAACATTCTAATTGCCAGAACCAGTCGGACAAATAGTCGGAAGTGCCAATAGGAAAAGAAGAAGAAAAGTTTGGTTTAAGATTGCAGACATCAGACAAAATCACTATATATACAAATTTTTGGAGTGTTTGATGGCAATGTTACTTATTTTTCATAATCACTTTCTAACAGGTGAACCATTTGCTCTTTTGCCTTCTCTTGCATAAATAAGACGACATGAATGGGCATTTATTGTTTTGGAATAGAAAATCTCAGCTTTTATTGCTTTTGTATTGATACTATTACTTTTACCCAGAGTAACTTTCGGAGACGAACCTCAGCTGGGAATGCAACAGAATCCTTATAATAAAGCTAGCAGTGATACAAGTTTAAAAATGAATCAATTGGCAGCAAAGTATTTAAAGACTCGGACAGTAACGTATGAAACACCGTCACCAGTGTTGAATGTACCTGTGGATATGTCAATAGCCACCAAAAATTATATGGAGAAACATAAGTTGTTGCAAGGTTAGTAAAGTTTTTGTGTAAGTGTTAAATGACTAATGTCAAGTTTCTATATTTAAGAAACGAGTTGTTTTGTTTACAAATAGTAAAAAAATCTAACTACCGTCGTTATTTACTGATTGTTAACTCTAAACAGTTTAAGTAACGACGAGCATAGCCTTGTTATTTTTAGGCTAATTACCAATGGTTATACTAATGGATTACAGATACTTGATTATAGGAATCGTGCTTTAATTGACCTTTTTTATGATATTGGAAGGCAAAGACGCAGACGGATTTTCTGATGGTAAGAAATTCACGCCGCCTATAGACACCTAATGTGATAATTGTGCATTGACAACCTGAGGCCAACAAAAGTAAGTGTAAGGTTATCTAACCTTATATAACCTTATCCTCCGGAACCGGAACACGTCAACAAGTGCTGACTAGCTGTGCAGATGAGTTTGTCTGCGTGGGGATTTCATACAGGTTTCCTTAGAATCTTTGAGTTATCCATTTTCCTGAAATTTCTGAAATTTCCATGTCTTTTTTTTTGTGAAGAAAGCGACTAAGCACACTGCTTTCCTATGATAAGTGACAAGTAAGACTAGTTTTAGTAAGACTAGTCTAGTCACAGTGTTAGGCTAATTTTTGTGTAAGTTATCTAACTCTATAGTTAAGTACCTATACATTTTACCTACAGTCACAGTGTTAGGCTAATTTTTGTGTAAGTTATCTAACTCTATAGTTAAGTACCTATACATTTTACCTACTAGTCCATGAAGCTAACAGTGATTATATTTGCACACTAACCTTAATTAACAATAATTCATTGTTAATTTTATTAAGACATTGCTAATAGTATAAAATAAAAAATAATTTACTTAACATACAAAAATTAGCCATTTATATATCTACTGTTTTGGTCCAGCCATAGATGTTGGTAACATTATCATCAGCTCATGAATTAAGGATTACAACACTAGATATTTCGATTACAGGAACTGTAAATTAAACTTTGAAAATTTGTTGCCATATAACTTTGAAGATTATATGGTAGAACATTTTTTGGATCTATGTCACTCACTGGAAAGGTCTTCTGTTAAAAACACGGAACAAATTTACAATAAAATGTTTTTAAATAAAAACTTGTGGATATATGACAACCAGTTCACAATAGTTGATCTAGCTTTATATAGTATCACAAAACAAGCACACAAGTCTGAGAAGTATGTATCTAAACCAGGGTTTCTCAAACTTTTATCTCCACGTACCCCTGTTAAAGATTCTATGTTACAGCGAACCCCTATAAAAAATTAAAGTAACTAAAAAAAAGTACCCCACAAAAAAACAATGTAGTTGATTATTCACAAAAATTATGTTTTTATTACAAAAAAAGGTAACAACTAAGTGCGAAAAGAAATATTTTTTTACTACCATTAATGTGATGGGTGTGCTTCTTTTCTGTCAATTTTAGGAGTGATTTTGGATAATTTTAACTTTAATTCTGACTTGGCATCAAGTCAATTTCTGTATTTAGCGCCACCATATGTAACGCACGTGCCTGTCACTTGCCAATCACCATACCACCATTACGTAAATTTTGTCGCGTACCCCTTGCTGTCGAATGGCAACCCCTAGGGGTTCGCGAACCCCATTTTGCGAAACGCTGATCTAAACCATGGCTTGCAAATTGTGAAAAAATAATGTATAGTTAAATTATTATAATAATCTAAAAAAAATTTGACCGCCATTAATAACTATTTTACGCTTGTTTCAGGTCCACAAAATTTAAGCCGGCCACCAGCTCCTGATATACCTAAGTTTTTAGATATCACAGCACTGAAACAACAACCTAAACTATTATAGGTTATTATAGTTAATTTGTATGATTGATAACTTAGAATAAGTCGTCATATTTGTAATATTCATTATTTAATATCAGAGAAAAAAGTCGTCATTACTACTATATTTATTTTTTTAAATCATGCCATTTTTGTATCTTCATATTCGGAACTAGTCACAACCCTTCAAATGTAGTTCATTGAACTTATTGTTTTATAGATATGTATAATGTGACTGCATGTTACAACGATATTTTTATTTATGAATAAATGATAATTTCACTGTAAACTAAATTGAATATTAACATAAAAAAGTATCTTCACGCTTATATCCCTGAAAAGATAGGCAGAGTTGCAACCAAACACCCACGACTAGCCAGAGACACTGAGTCCTACAATGTGATTGGTGGTAAACCTATCGCTAACCGGGCACTTATCCAATCTCGGGCAAAGTTAACATTGTAGAAAATTTAAAATACGCATTCTCCATTTTTTTCTGTTGCTCGACCCGGGGATCGAACCCCAGACCTCTAGCAGTCAGGTCCGATGCCGTATCGCTAGACCACAAAGACCAATATAAACGTATATTAGTACTATTTAAATTATGTGCTTCGGCTATATTCATCAAGCTTCGGTAATCCGAATGTATTTTAAAGATATCTGGGTATATATGTAGAGTTGTTATTACATAATTAATCATTTCGCTTAAATTTAGATTAGGTTAGCCAATTTAAAAATAAAAGTATAAAGTGTGAAAAGAGTAAAAAGTGTAAAGCCGAAGCTCATAATTTAATTAGTAGTACTGTAATCATTTAATTTTTTACTAGTCACAGTATTCAGTTTCGGAAAAGGACGCCTTATATGATTTTAGACTGTAAAATAACGTATTTCAATACTTTAAATATGGACATGGATTTCTGAAAACAAAATTTTTAATTTTTTTGCATAGTTTTTTGTTTAAGTGTAGTAAAACTGCAAAACACCGACTTCGATTTTAATAATGATGACATTTCATCTAAGTAGGTAAAGTTAAGTATTTTCCTCGATTTCACTGCGATTTCATCATCAGATCCAGAGTTAGGGCAATGGTGGTTCTTGGAAGGAACTCCTTTCAAATAAAAAAATAATTCTTAAAATCGGATCAGAAATGACGGCGATATCAACTGACGTACATAAATAAATAGAGGAGTCGAACATATTGCCTCCCTTTTTCAAAGTCAACTCAAAATGGCTCGTTTTCTAATAAACCTAATGTTTAGCTGCTCAAGTTGAATGCAAGTTGCTACTGTTAGTTTTTTTGTTTGTTTGAATTGAATAGGCTCCGAAACTACTAGACCGATTTCTAAAATTCTTTCACCCTTAGAATGCTACATTATCCTTGGGTGACATAGGCTTTGCTTCATTAAAATCGGTGCAGTAAAAGCCAAGTAAACCAGGCGAAGCGGTGTGAAACTGCTAGTATTTCGTAAAACTGATTAGTTATTAGGTGGATTGCGAAATATAAACCCTACGAGACTTCGATCTTAATAATCTTTTCAAGACATTTTCTATTTTGGTATTTTTTTAAACCAATATTGTTATTAAATTTTATTTTTAATATTAGTTTTTAGGTTTCATTTGGGATATGTAACGATTGTAATTTATATGAATTATTAGTATATTTACTGTATAAATTTGTAAGATATTCTAATTTTAGTATGTTTCCCATGTTTGGGATATTTTTTTTAAATAAGTGTTTTAACTCAGACAGGATTTACACCAGTACTTTTGTGTAGCGGTTCATGTCCTCTCTGAGGTGAATATTTTTCGTTATTTAAAAAAAATGTGTAATTTTATATTGTAATAAAAGACATTTTATACTGAACAGACATTTATTTAAACTTTACAGATATAACACATATTTTTACCTTTTGGTAGGCTTTTAATATCTTGAATCTTGAACGAGGAGACATTTTGAACATCTCAAATATAATATCTAATTTTAAAATCTTACATTATAATATCAACATTTAGAAGTCACACACATTTTTCAAACGAGAGACATAGTTTGAGTAATGAGTTCACAAAAAAATATCGATTTTTCATATATTTTTTTAATAACACTTATTTAATAATACCAAAAAATAAAGATTAATTATGACAAAAATATGAATATCGAATATTGTTTATATTCTGCAAAAAAATAAAGTAAGTTGTCCTGAAAAAAAGAAGGTTAAAAATTTTGTGGAGCCATATTCAGGTACCTGTTGTACAAATTTGAGGCAAGAACAGTCAGTTACGCTTATAATCTAGGTAAATATTACATACACATACATATCTTCACGCCAAGTCCCTTAAAGAGGAGGCAGAGAGTATCGAGTTTTTTAAGTTATCCGTTTTATTAAATTACTTTACATATATTCATATAATGTATAAGTCGATCAATGAAATAAAACTTTCCTTTTTGTAAGGAATTTTTTTAATCTACCCCGCATTTCATTGTCAGAAAATAGAATTTTGAATGAGATGTTTTATTTATTGTAATTATTTCACTTATATACTAAAACATTTAATTTTGATTTCGAATTCGAATGTAACTGCATATTTATCGACAACTAGATCAGTAATTAAATATTTTACATTTATATACATTAAAAACACTATACTAGTTTAACACTTACGTTTAGTAAATAATACTTTTTGAATTACTCATAAAAATATAATTTGATTCAACAATTACTACATGTTTAAGTGGTACACGTATAACAGCTTTGGAGGTATAAATTTATAATAATAGTTATAGACACTTATTATTTATTTTCGGATTAGATGACTTATAAGCTAAGATTCTCATTATATGCATGTATTCTTAAAGAAAGTTTAAATTATTTTTAAATCTCATAATTCAAAGTTTTTTCATGACTTGTTAACCTCGCGGTTTAGACAACTTCACCTGACTTGAACATAATTCGCGGCAAATTTTCACTATGTACGTAGTTTCCTTAAACAGTGATTCATTTTATAAATGCTGAATGATACTTCATACTTCAGGCGTAATATACAGCTATTATACATGGTAAGACTACTATGAAATTTTGACTTTTGTCGATAGATATAGGGAAGTATCGTTCGGTAATTTAAGTAGCTTGTGCTGAGTTATAAAAAATAGTTCTGTTTGTTGAATGACATGACCATTTTATCCACCATACATTCCATAATGAAAGTCTGGTTATTCACGCACCCCGAGCAAATATATATTTTTTTTATTTCTTTAAAACAGTTATAAAATATTAAACTGATACTTTAATTTTATTCTTTTATATATACATAACAATTTTATTCCTAAATATAATTAAATTTCGAGTTATAACTAACATCCAAAAATCTATTTAACAATTTAAACATGGGGCATATTTTCCATATCTTTATAATATTATGTATTTGTAGTAGTCGCTTAATTTATTCGTTTAGGATTTATTTACATGATTTTAATTATTTTCATCATTAATGTAGAATTTCAAATCTTTCTACATTGTACACATTTTTGTAATATTATGCTTTTGTGCGCCTTTATCACGACGGAATATTAAGTTAAAATTTTATTTTTTAAATTATATTCCATTTATTTTACAAAACGAGTACTAAGTATGACCCTCGCATTTTTCCGATACTGACAGAGTGAGATATTGCGTTACGAGGGGCGGGCACTACGCCTTTGTTCTAATTGTTGAATTGTTTAAGGGCTTATATTAATAACCTATCTGCAGATCGAAATACGCCTTCCTTTAAATGCACCTATAATACGTAGTCAAAGGTGTCATTGACATTAATTGATTGCACATAATATTACGGTCTGTATCGTTGCAGGGATGGTTTTTTTGTACTGTTTTAGAAAACCATTATAACTCGATTTTTCTCGATCAACATTACGATTGCTATGGCTAGTTCTTCCGTTTTTAAAAGCATTCCCTATATAAGAAAGTAGGCTTGACACCAATTAACACCTCAAATATAGCCATCATTTAAAAATCATAAACAAGCACTGAGTCAAAAATTACTTATCTACTAGTCTTAATAGTAACATTTACAAAACCTTATTTCTTATGAAGTATTTTGGTACAACACACTTATTCATAATTGAATTGATTATAGAAATTGAAGTTTAAACACCACTTAAATATGATTTCAATTCTCTTGCATCGCAAAAAGTTAACACTATATTAAACACTACTGGTTAGTGATTTGGATGGCATATTTGACCAATATCTTAAAAAATGCAGTTAGATTTATTCTCTGCTAAACAACTATTATACATCACTATATGTCTTGCATTTTTGAATTTTAACAATTTGACTAAGACTTAGTAGATCGGGAGGGCATTGCAAATAAACCTACCTCATCGAGTATCTGCAAAACATAATATATTAATTATTACGAAAGTAACCCAAAATTTTTAAAAAAGTTGACCATTCTAAACCAGGCAAATTATTCTCTTAAAGTATCTAACGCCCATATCCCCGAAGTGGTAGGCAGAGGCAGAACCAGGGTACCCACGACTATTCGAAGACACTAAGTCCCACAATGTGATAGGAGGCAAGCCTATCGCCAACCGGGCACATTCCCGAGCAACATTTTATTTTATTAGAAAATTAGAAATACTACATTTTCTTTTTGTTGCTCGACCCGGGATTCGAACCCCGGACCTCATGAAGTCAAGTCCAACACTTGACCGTTAGACCACAGAGGCAAATAATATACCGATGAAAATATACCGAATAAGCAGATGGCTCTACCGGCTACTCTAGCCTTAAGCGTGGAACAGGACATAACTGACCACTACCTATCGACGTATTTCTAGTTAGATGTTATATAAACAAAATGGTGTATAGTGATTCACTGAAAATTCGGGCAACCAATTTTTTTTACCACTTTGAATTTTTTCCAACAGTAAATGTAGAATAAAGTAGCTTTAGAAACACAAATTTGTGTTACAATTTCTGGAATATTTTACTCATAAGTTTATCATAGCTTTACCTACAATACCTTCCCGTCTGTAATAAGATACAATTATATTACTTACTAAGGTATACGGTTTACATAAAATTAGTGACAATTTTAATTTAAGTATAATTTAATTCTTATCTTTTACTATTTACAGTAGTCATTTACGTTTTGATCACATTTTTAAATATTATATGTGGGGTCGTAGCTCTATCTAATATTTTACAATAAGTTTGTAAGACTATAACTCTTACTTCAAGAGTCAGGACAGTTAAAAATATATATACAATGGAGATTTCATTAATATATTACAGTTCTTACGACTCACGAAAGCGAGCGGACTTTACTTCTTATTCTTCTCTATTTATGGCTTTTACAACTACCGTGCGTAGTTGGATTTCGCCAGGGACTTTAATTGTGGAAAACGCATGTTTGTATATTATGTCAAAATGTGAGTGAGAGCGAAACCAATGTGGTAAGCATAAAAAAAGAAGTTTTAGTTTTTATAAAAGTAAAGACCGCTCGCTTTTGTGGGTTGCAAGACTTGTATCTTAATTTCCAATCATTTATTTTACTTAACATATGATTTTCTACAACGAATGATAAGTAATCATTATCAACATTTTTTAGAACTAAAAACAACTTTTTTATTCTTTAAGTAAATGTTTTTACGTTACATGTTTTTAGAACAAGACTTTTATGCATTAAATGCATTGTACTACTACGCATTAATTTTTTTTTTATTATAAATAATATTTACTATCTGCGCCCGCTTGTTTATTGTAAGAAGTTTTAATTTTTTATCGTTAAAAGTAACAAAATAAAAAAAAATAATATAAAATTTTAAAATTAAAACGCGTCAAGTGAAATTTGTGAAAAAACTAATGAAATGTATCGATAGCTCAGTACCGTTTTTATTATTCGTTATCGTTCGTATGTTTATTAAACAAGATTTAAGTCAAAATTATAATCAGTATTTTCTGCATACAAAATACTAGGCAATCTTTTATTCGAATACCTAAGCTCTGAAGTAAATAAATTATTTGCGTACCTTCTACAGAAGTGTAGGTATCTTCTCACAGTCGCAAAAATATAACTTATATTGACCTACATTAATATTAAACAATTACCACCACCAATATAAACACATTAAAATTACTTTTTTGTTATTTAAAAAAAACTAAGTTTTAAGCAATCTATATTACATGTAATCGTTTTTTAAATTAATATATAAAAAATGTTAAATAATAAGTACATTTTATTCTTCACGGAGACGACGTAAGCGTCTTTGTTTAGCGACTACAGCAGCGATGTAGCAATCGTAGCATACTTTGTAGCACCTCTACGTAGCAATTGATATTGTAGCACCGCCACGTAGTATCTACAAACAGGACTACTTGAGCCTTTGCCATGAGTTGCTATAGATTACGTTCGGAAATTTACGTATCGAAATCTAAGGCTCTTTTGGTCTGAAATTTAGTTCCAATAGCTACCAGTAGAGGCGCTGTTCAAAGTTTTGAAACAAATAATTTATGAGGCGCCAGTGAATAAAGCGCCATAAATTTCGTCAAAGCCGCTGAACTACGTTTTTTTATGAAAAGCAAACAAGCAAAAAGACAATGGTGGTAAAAAATACAAGCCGCCTCTATAGGCTTCTATACACCAAATATGTTAACGGTGCGTTATCAATCTAAGGCTAGGATTTTTGTACTGAATTTATGGAACGATCCTGAACAAATTGAAATTGTTCAAAGAGTAGTTAACGTAGTATTGTTAACTTCAGAAAAGCGGGCAACAGCTAGTAATTTTTCTTAGTTTCTTGGATGCTTACATGGCATTCGGTAGTGGGTAAAGTAGGATCAGAGTAACGTCGCTAAGTAATAACATAAACTTTTGACCATCTTGAGCCAACATCAAAATTATCTATAGACTTTATAGTTACTTATGTTGTATAATAAATATTTGTAACTCAATAAGTATATCTTGTACCAACTAAATATATAGGTATTTTGTTACTAACACACAAAAATATATCTTTGTATAACATACATGTGATAATATCTAAATAAATTATTAGTTTATATCTAAAACACACTTATTTTTAATAATATTAACTCACTTTTAAATAACTCTTTGGTGTTTTTACCTAGAAATTTGGAGATAAATATATTAAATCTCTTTACTCTGACATATATAGGAAAGACTGTCTGTACTCAAAATAATGTAGGAACTTAATCTAGTGTTAAGAACATTATGACAGCTGTCAATCAATATATCTGCTTTAAATAACACTTGTACTTTTCTTACTACAATATCTGTATCGTGAAATTAAAATCAAGTGTTATTTAAAAAAAACGAAGTTCTACCAAGAGTCGACGTCGAAAAGTGTGGACGCATATTTGTGCTAATAATTCTTGTCATAATGGCCTTATAATATCTATAATATAATTATGCTTCGATGTTGTCCCTAAGGATTATTTTTGGTCACGTTTTAAGGATTATTCAGGTATCTCTTATGACTAGATTTGACATTATTATAAATTATCTATGGTATGGATTCCTCGTAATTAGGTATATCTACTGACTCTTCTTCGCCTCCGCCTCTTGATTTACTATCCAGCCTTAGCTCTGCCATTCTTTGTTTAATACTGTTAGGCCTATAAAATAAATAAAAGTGAGCAACATGCTAGAGAACTGTTAGAGTTGTCATGAAAACAAATAAAAAACGGGTTGCACTTTGGCAGTGCCGGTTGATGTGAAAACTTGAATATTAACGTTGTGCATTTTTGATATTTTCGAATGGTTAGGGAATAATTTTGCAGGAATTGCTTTAATTATCAGTATGAAAGTACTATCATTTATGTTGTAGAACAAAATAGTCATTTATTGCGCTATCGTACTCAACAAATATGACAACGAGAACATTCGCGTAAGTGCCCTGCGCCGTCTTACAAATTTTCGTCTTACGAAATTTCAAGTCACATGTCTTGACGCGAGTTTAGAAGTTTTTACCCATTCCAAATAAAAATGCGCAACGCCGTTTAAGAAGTTTTCACTTCAAAAACAAAATATTTTCGAAATTTGTGTGGTAAAAATAAAATATGATTTGAAAGTTAATATTGTTGTACGAAATGGGGTTTCTAATACGATATTAATACCTTTCAATTTTACAAACTTTTCGGATAAACCTTGTATAAATGCTGTAATGACTTGAATAAATATTAGAAACTAGAAATAAACATATTCTTCAAGGTCAAATCTAATAAAGCGATTGCTGTTTGACCTAGGTAGACCTGCAAACTGGATCATCATTTGATCCTGCTTCTCTCGGAATCATTTTTAAAACGCAGTTCGGCACTCAATTTTAACTTAGGTCTGAGGGTTTTTGAAGTGAAACTTCTTTAGAATCGTTGTGATTTCAAAACGGGTGCAATAGAAAAGCGACAGGTAAGAGCCACAAATATATATTCATCTCATTTTTTTGCAGGTAAAAGACACAAATATATATTCATCTCATTCTTTTGTCGATTTACTGAAGTTTCACTGCTATCGTGTGTGAATCGCACACACACCTTTTTTCTTTTAATAATGTGTACAAATGAACGAAACTAACGACAGCAATTATTTTTCAGTAATATACTAACCTATCAGAGAAGTACGAGGTGACCACCTGGTCGGCTGATACGGACTGGCGCTGGTACGTGCCCGCGCTCAGGTTGCTCTGCGGTATTTTGTAGATACGGACACATCGACCACTATTTTCTGGGAGTACTGTAATTTCAACATTATTATTTTAGTCCACTTGTAAGAGCCCTCAAGGTCGTGACTGTACAAAAATACCCATGTATGTTATTATAAAATATATTTTTTATTATATTGTATAGGCAAATTTTGTATAGCAGGCATTTTAAATACGTTACGGGACAATCGTCATTTTTAGGCACCATGTTATTGGTATGTCGCTATCTTATGGTCGCCATTTTAAGCGCTGTTTCTACGAGTTCTACCCTTCAGCACGGAACATGATAATAGTAAGGATTAACAAAATCAGTCAGGATAAGCCAGTGTTACCAATTCGGGTGAACTACTCCATAGTATTTTTAACACCCAAAGGGCTACATCAGCACCTGTGCGCTTTCGTTTTCATTTTACGTGTCAGTTTTCAATAATACTAGCTTTAAGTTCTATACTCTAACGGCCAATATTAATAATCAATCCTAATCCAAAACTTGTTGTCCAAGATTGATATTTTGATCCATTTTTATGTTATCGCTTGCCAATAACATATCTGTGGACAGGATAAGTATGGCAATTAGGTATAGGATAGGCCGGCGGATACGCAGCTATCTAGATTGCTGGAAATCCATCTTTAGAGAAACATTATTAACATTGGCCGTAAGACGCATACACCTAAACGTTATTTAAAAGTCTAGAATATAGCTAAACAAGTAATTATTTAAAAAAACACAAAAAGTCGAACTCACTCACCAATCTTCAAATCTTTGATTTGTTATTTTACGTAATAAGTAAGCGAATAAGCACACAGGTCTCCTGTGGTAAGAGATAGACCTTACGTATATATATATATATTAAGTGTACTCTACCTATGACTCTACCCTCCGGACCCGAACATGACCGAGTCATTATGGCGCCAGGAATATGTAAGGCGGTGGATTCCTAACCGGGAACTTGCTGCACAGCATTGACCTTGTTGCTACTGACCAATATTTTAACCAATGCTCGCCTCTTACGAGCTTCCTGGCAGAGAGGTAAATGGTATATTCTACTCAGCGGATATTATATTTGTGGTTTTATTATCATAACGCTTGATAAATTGAAGAATTTTCCCTAAATTTAATATTTTAACTTTATCTTCCGCCATTTTGTTTACAAGACGCATGAAATATTACATGAGGACCCATCTCCTTGGCGGTGTATCAGACTGCACTACAGGAATAATCCAGTACTAAAAACTCATACCCACAAATAAACACATTGGTGTGGATCACAAACGTATCTGTCCCTGTCGGGAATCCAACTTGGGCTTCATGAGTGTTCAGTGCTATAGGTATGTACGCTGAGTTTACCTTGTGGCGAAGTAGGCGGCGAGATGGGGGTCATCCTCTGCAGCGGCGGTCGGATGTTCTCCTGCTCTGAAGATATCGAACTACTCCGGCTTGACGTAGAGTTGTTCTCTGGTGTGCGGTTGTTCTGACTTCCTTCACCCCTGGAAAGTAAAGAAAATTGTTTTTATTTAAAAATAAAACTTTCTTAATAGGAACACGACAGCAGTAAGCACTTTACTTAAGGCGACGGGAAGTACTGAACTTTACCATGTAATCTGACTGGCTGGCGGATATCACACTGCACACCGGAGTGCGGCAATGCGGATTTTAACTTTGTTAAAAAATAATTTGTACACAAAACCGCACGCTCCACAATGTGTAACGCTGCCACCTCATCTTTGTGTAAGTATATTGAAAGTTTAAAATGCGCATCCCGGAGTGCCATATTTCCGTGTATAGGTATCGTACGAGCTTGGCACGTACATTTGTCATATCGTCCCTCACATTACTAACTGTCCTAACTAAATAATTCGGCAATTTAAGTTAGGACTTAGAACTATCAATATTTTCCTGAATTCGTTATCTATGATTTTCTCTAACTCACGTAATTGAACGAACATTGGTTCTTCAGTTATTGACGTTTCTGTAAAGTAAAAATAGAAACGAAATTTAAAATGACCAAACTGAAAAAGTATGGTTTCGCCAAACTGTCGAAACTGAGATAAGAGAGTTAGTCATGCGAGGGACGATATGCTTAAGCATAGTGCAGCTTCAGCAGAATTTTCACTTTGCGGCAGCAAGCCGCGGCTCGCAGTATTTTAAAAAATATCATCAGCTCGTATCAGACTCTCGCGTCGGGCGTACTCAGTACTCAAATCATTGTCAAACCATCAATCAAGCAATCAAGTTATCAATCAGACATTTCACTAGGCTTTGGTCATCATAAAAAATCAGTACGACGCTTGCGAAAACCCCTACAGGTATCTAGTAATTGAATAATCCTGGCTAAAGCGAAATAGATGTTTCATTAAAATAGATGTTTTTTCTATATCCTATTAATATTATAAATGCGAAAGTTTGTATGTATGGATGTATGGATGTTTGTTACTCTTTCACGCAAAAACTACAAAGCCGATTACGATGAAATTTTGTATGTAGGTAGCTGAAGACCCAGAATAACATATAGGCTACTTTTTATCCCGAAGTTCCCGCGGGATTGGGACTTACGCGGGTGAAACCGCGGGGCGCAGCTAGTCAAAAATGTACTGAAAATTGTTTGTACCTACTGCAATGACGAAAGAAAACAAACTTGTCGTACGGAGTTATTTGCATGCTTGGTCACCTTGTGGGCTGATTTGTAAAAACTCGCTTCTGAAACCTAATTTGAACTAAAATTAATATTCTTCCCATCCTTGTTTCTCTTACTTTTTATTTTTTTAATATTTTTCCAAGTTCCTTTCATCAACTTGGGGTTAGGTATTGTCGAGTCAACTGAAACATTGCTTTGCATTTCCTTTAATTCAGTAAACCAGATGTATATTTGCGATTTCGTCCGTACAGTTGATTTTCATACAAATTTTCGTCCCTTATTTTATACTTGATAGGCCTTGGGGGATTGATTTTTTTAATAACTTATGTTTGAACTCGCGCCTTTAGCTCAAATTTCTGTCTTATATGCCAATCATCCAGTCAAGCCGTAGCCGAAGCGTAACAGACAGACTTTCAAATTTAAATTATTAGCATTAATATTGTTTTCAATTTCTATTTCTAACTACTACTTTTTATACACAGTTTTAACAACTACTAAACAAATTGTAGAATAATAACAATTTAGTACTACAATCCATACTAATGTTACAAATGCGGAAGTGTGTTTGTTGCTTTTTGCCGATGAACCGATTTTAATGAAATTTGAAATGCATACAGCTAATGATCCAGGTTAGCGGGCAATTTTTTTTGAGAAACCAAATCAACCCCTTTAAGGTCATAGGGTTTTTTTTAATTAGTATGAAAATCGTTTTTTTTTGCGCGGACAAAGTCGCGGCCAAACTGCTAGTACCTACATAACAAAATCCTTACTTGGTGTCGTTAAGGTCGTCCTCGTCTGTGGGGTAAGGACCACATTTGCTCATCTGCCTCACAAGCTCGTAGTTGTCGTGAAGGACAAAACACGGATCTATCTCCCTCGTCAGGGGGATGTACTCTGGGGCACACGCCACGTAGAATATATCCTAGAATCAAAAGTTTTTATTTTATTTTCATATTTATTTTCATTCGTAAGTATCAAAAGGTGTTGGTTTTGATTTTCAAGATAGTATTAAACATAGATAATAATTAAATATAGATCACATAAAGCACGTTACGAATAATATTTTTAATAAGCATCTTCACGCCCATATCCCCGAAGGCGTAGGCAGAGGCTCAACCAGGGCACCCACGAATAGCTGAAGACACCAAGTCCCACAACGTGATAGGTGGCAAGCATATCGCCAACCGGGCACATATCCAATCCCGAGCAACATTTTTTTTATTAGAAAATTGGAAAAACCCAATTTTTCTTTTTGTTGCCCGACCCAGGATTAGAACCCGGGAACTCATGCAGTCAAGTCCAGCAACTGAACTGCTAGACCACAGAAGACCACGGAGGCGATATATTTTAATATTGTTTGTAAATTCAGATTTCATATTTTTTTAGACCTTTGAATATTTCTTTTGTATGAATAAGTACCTGAATATTATCTTCTATTAGGCAAACACAATATTACTGCTTAAAAGCCATATATATGCCACAAAGGCTGCAAAGCCACATTTCTGGGTTTAGTTTTATATTGGGTTAAAATATTTAAGTCCAAATTAGATTTTAAATAAGTGTGATATTTTAAGCCTGTGTTAGAAACTAAACCAATTTGCCAACAAAATAACAAAAATAGCAACGATCAACTAAATAAAAAATTATGCTTACCCTTCGGCCACACAGTATTTTCAGTCCGGGAATGCAAGCAGCGTGCACTAGAGACCCATTCGCTACCAACCGGATCTCCAGTAAGTCCTCGGCAAATGCCATTATGTACGGAAACGCACAAACTAAAAACATACATATGATGTTGAAACGTACATATCAGGCAGAGAACAAGGCGTCGAAGGTCCTGCAAGTCCACTGCCGATACTTCCTTCCCTCGCGGAATACGAGAATGGTGAGCATTGACGTTATTTTGTCATGATAATGGAAGGCAAACAAGCAGACGGATTTCCTGATGGTGAGAAATTCACGACGCCTAGAGACACCAACGGTGGTAATGGTGCATTGCCAACCTTAGACTGGGATGTAAGGCCTCGAGCAAAAGTAAGTTTACCGGCTACCTTACCCTCCAAACCGGAATACGTCATGACGTTATGGTGGCAGGAATAGGTAAGGCGGTGATACCTATCCGGGCGAGTCGCTGCGAAACTCTACCAGGTAGTAGGATGTCACGGTTTTGTTACGGTAAGCCTATGCTCGTCTTTTACGAGCTGCATAGCAAGAAGGCAGGTGATCTATTCTGCAAAAGAACCCGGACCAACACGGGGCAGTTAGGTATGGCAACATGCACAGGTAAGGTAGTGGTATCAATAAGAGCAAGCTCTTTAACAGCACGATACAACCTAGTTATAACTAACTGCATTAGTTGAATAACTTCCAGCACCTGACGGTGGGTTTGTCACATCCTGATGTCTATTTTCTACTCGAATTGCCTGTTATATGGTCTATTTATGGATGGTCTATTTTACACAGAGGATCTGATCTAAACGGGGAAGTTAAAGTTGTGGTTCTCATAAAAATCTGGCTGGTTCTTGTACACACTGTATATATTTTGTATTTGTGTTGCATTATTTAGAAATTTCGTTAATGTAAAAAAAACAGGTTGCACTCCTGGAGTACGGGCAGAAGTGAATACTTGAATATTATCTTTGTGTATTCTTGATATTTTAGTATGGTTAGTAATTTTGCACGAATTGCTTTATCAGTACGAAAGTACTGATAATGAAACTGAAGTTCATTTATGTGGTATAATACAATACTCATTTATTGCGCTATCGTACACAAACATGACAACACGGACATTCGCGCAAGCGCCCTGTGCTGTCTTACGAATTTTTATCTTATCAATCACGCGAGTTTAGAAGTTTTTACGCATTCCAAAAAAGTGCGCAACGCCGCTAAAAAAGTTTTCACTTCAAAAATGTATCGACTGCTCACCAACTGCTGTGGGTACAGTGGTCCAGTGGAAATCATATTCACAGTCGCTTTCTAATCCTTTACTTGTTAACCTTTCAAAATGACAAGTATCTGAAACAAAAATACATTACAGTACTGTAGTAATATTTAAATTATGCACTTCGGCTATATTCGTCAAGCTTCGAAAATTCGAATGTATTTTAAAGACATCTATATAGAGTTGTTATTACGCATAATTAATAATTTCGCTTAAATTTAGGTTAGGTCAGCCAGTTTAAAAAAAAACTACTAAATATCAAGAAATAACAAATATATCAAGTAAAAAATAATAAGATAACTGTAGCTATAGGTATAAGGTACTTCAATATTAGGTGTTCAAATTTTTAAAAGGTGTGTGAGTGCATCTAATAAAAAATATCCACAGAAAAAAGTGACTGAGGTTTTAAAAAATATGCCACGTCTTCGTATGGTACGATATAATCTTGCCTATAAAATTTTCGGGTCACAATGTTCGTTCTCGTACTCCTCCGAATCGGCCAAGTTATATTTAGACCTCATTTTAAAAAAAGTGGAACTAAGTTCAAAATCCAAGTTTAACTGGTGGGAGTTTAAAGTTAAGGCCTAAAGTGGTCTTTTGCAAAACTGCTTGTTTTTAGTTTGGTACATACGATTATAACACAGTATTATTTGTCCGTCCCTTTCGTCTCCGATGCGTAGTGCGTTAACGAGAGCTCCCCGCCGAGGTCCATTGTCTTCTGAACCTTCAGCTCGTTTGATTGCCTGGAACATTTTGCCTTATCATAATACCTTTGGCCTTATCATAAAACTTTACGAAATGGGCTACACCGATTACGACTATATTAGAACTAGTGGTCGCCCGTTGGTCGAAATTCGACCATAATAAATTTTAATATCTTGTTGATAAGAACGCCATCTACATTTCTCATTTTAGTGCGCCATCTGTGATTTTTTTATCGTTATCATCAATATATTTGTCTGTATGTGTCAAATGCATGGTAGTGTGGGTAATGTTTAATTTATTGATTACTTTATGAGCATTATTATTGAAAAAAATTAGCGTTCTTCACTTCTCCTACACATAAACTATAAGCGTGCCAAATTTCATACTCCTCCGTTGGCGTAATTTTGGTAAAAAGGGGTCCAAAGTTTTGGCATCACGTATAAATATTTAGATATTATTACTTTAATCTTAAAATGGCGAAAAGTCAATCAAAATGACCTGGTAGATTTTGCAGTAAAAATTAGACACATAAGAATTTAAAAAAGTGTTTAGGGCTCAAAAGCTTTGCGATAATCTATCAAAAAAGGGAGCTTATATCTCGACTGAAATTAAATTGTTTAGGAAATAGCTATTGGCACGCTCGTAGAAAGAGATACAAGAAATTAAAAACAATATTTTTCGTTGTTAAAAAAAACAATCATGAAATATACTAACACATCGCATTATTTTAAAAAAGGATTTTAATATTTCAAGTGATAAAATATTTTTTTAATTAAAAATAATATTAAAAAATAGGATTTGTAATAATTTCGGAGTATTCAATCATTAACAGTTTTTAAAAAGGCAGTAATGGAGCGTTTTGGTGTATAACTATTAGCATGTCGGCACTTTAGTCATAATTGGTAATTTAGTTTGTGTTTATTTGTAAAGTAAGTTTTTGTATTGTGCACTGTATGTTCTATATTTCTTTTATGCATTCTCACTATTTTGGGTTTGCTGGAAGAAATCTCATTTAAAGATAAGCTCGCCTTTTGTATAATTTTACATATTTACTTGTATTTTTGACTTTTGTGTACAATAAAGAATTTAAGAAAGAAAGAAAAAGTAAAGATACTTATTTTTACAAAATTAACAATTACATATATGTTTTTTTTTATTTTTAAAATAACTTTTACCCTATGCATCAGAAAGTAATTTTTATATCTAACAGACGTCAAACTCTGAACCATGGAACTCCGAACATGCCCCGAGCTTATTTTTACCCAAGAAACATTTCCAGTAAAGGGATAAACTAGTGATGTATGCAAACCTACCTGCCCTGAATTAGTTTCTAGAACCTCCCAGTGATGTTTATATCCAACCACTAGGACTCCGACATCACCGTCCATTATTTTGATAAAAATTGGTGATTCACCTAATTGTATATCCTGGAACAAATAAAATTATGCTGTACTAGCTGTTACCTGCGGCTTCGCTCGCCTTTTCGCAGGAACCCGTTGTGCGATCGGGATTAAAAGTTGCCTATATGTTAATCCAGGTCATAATCTATCTGTGTACCAAATTTCAGACAAATCCGTTCAGGATTTCGAGCATGTAATAGTAACAAACATACACACATCCTTACAAACTTTCGCATTTATAATATTAGTAGGATTAGTAGGATGACTCAACTCCAAGAAAAAAATCCTAAAATTAAACATTTTCAATAATCCACAAAAAAAACTATACGTATTTGTCCCAGCTTCGCCTGGGGGGTCAAACTTTTATGTTATTACAAAATATATAAACCTTTCTCTTAAATCACTCTTCCTAAAAATCGCATCAAAATCTCTTGTACAGTTTTAAAGATTTAAACTTATAGAGACAGAAAAAAGCGACTTTGTTTTATACTATGTAGTGATGTAGCAAACAACTGATCACTTTAGCTTTCAAACAAAAAAATCGCATCGAAATCTACCCGTTCCATCACACACACGTAGACACTGAAAACTTATAACATCGCTTTTTTTCCGTCGGGTGCGTAAAAATACGAGCGCTCCTGCCTTGTCTACCAGTGTAGTGTAGGTACTATTACATTCTGGTCCGGACAACAGAATATCCGTTAGATTTGCACTTTGGTCTGAATAACTCGGTTTCCGACTAAAGAACAATGAAGCACCTATAACACCTTTGGTGTTTAGAGGACATG
Organism: Calephelis nemesis; assembly: GCA_002245505.1. Classification (NCBI taxonomy): domain Eukaryota; kingdom Metazoa; phylum Arthropoda; class Insecta; order Lepidoptera; family Riodinidae; genus Calephelis; species Calephelis nemesis. Next base: position 80,023 of record NJDD01000005.1, read on the forward strand.
GTTTTCTCTTATCCTTAGGAGACCCGTGTGCTAGTTTGCTGCCTTATCCAAAAATAATCTAATTGTTTTTGTAAAAAATAGTAAAATTACGTTTGTAAAAAATAATCTAATTGTTTTTGTAAAAAATGATCTATTTTTGTAAAAAATAATCTTATTATTTTTGTTTTTTGAAAAAAAAACGTCATCAAAAATCCGCAGCAGTGTATCAATGTCAAGATAAGATTGTATGTTGCTCTATGACTGATTGTTTAAAACAAAATCGGTTCATAAACTTAAATACTTACTTTAACGTGAACATATTCAAACCCCATTTCACTTTCTGGCCTTATTTCTTCATTTAATAAACTAATTCTTCGACCGATGGCTATCGCTAACACTGTTGTGCCTCCTTCACCTGTAATAGAGTTAAGAAGTCTACTTATGAAGACATAGCTTTCCTCAGAATTTTTTAGCTCAATTCTATACAACACTAGATTTGCACTTTGTTACACTTCATGTTGATGTAATATTTGTTTAGGTATAGCTATGATTTTTTGTTTTTCGCTGATGCATAAAAATTAAAGTATTTAATAATCATTCCTTGAATCGTAATCTTTTTAAAGTTGACCAACTTGAACGACCCATTGCAGAAGTTTATCAGCTAGAGATTGTGTTGTCAAAAACGTAATATATCTTACCCTGTTCGAGAACATCGAAGAAATGTGCAGTCTTAGTTCGTGGAAGGCGGGCATGTTTGCAGTCCTGTAGTGGGCGCATGGCCCAGGCGCCGGCGGTCAGCGCGGGC
>NJDD01000005.1:120662-149607 GCA_002245505.1 Calephelis nemesis
ATTGAAATACTAGATGAGAACCCGGCTAACCTCGGGTAAAATGTGACATAATATACATTTAGATGCAAAATGTAGGTAGATAATTCTCTAGTCCCCGCTTTTCAAGGAATATTAAAGGCATCAGCAAGACATAGCTTCGTATAGCTTCATTCATTGTGTTTAATATTGTAAATCAACATTTAAAGTAAAGTAACATAAATTAACAAAACAAATTGCAATGAGTACTTATCCGAGAATTTAGCAGAGGTTATAAAGGAATATTCTCTATTACACATCACAAAACGGAACATTTATTAACTACCCAAGATGGCGACTGTGATTTATCAGTCAACACATTAGAATTTAACAAAATACTCGACAATCCGAATTTCGCGGATATATGTTGTCGACTCAAAATCATTATTTTTTTATGTTTTATTATTCAGGTAAGGTTTCAATCGAGTCTACCGTACCCCTTGACGAAATTATTAATAAAGATACGCACTGATGTGACATATTCAAGTATTCCTTGACATACCGTTTTCATTCCGTTCCATGCGAAATATTCGTTTCAGTGACATTTCTGTATATTTTATACATTGTAAGGTAAACAACCAGATATATTTTCTAATGGTCAGAAATTTACGCCGCCTATATACACCAAAGGTCGTAATGGTTGCCAAACTGAATCCTGGGTGTTTGGCCTCGTACTTACCCTCTAAATTGAAATAAGTCAACGACAACTAGTGCGTTATGCCGGCAGAGATAAGAAAGAAGATTTTACTAATGCAGGTGAGTCGCTGCAAAACTACCATCTAGCCAGATGTCACGGTATAGTGGTAGTAAGGCTATCCTCGTAAACGTGGATTAAAAAATGTCAATTGACTCGAAGTAAAAGATAGCTCCTCTGTGCTCGCTTACGAAATGCTTGGTACAATGACGGCAAGCTTTTGTCCGTATTGGTCCAGGTCCTCTAAGTAGAATAAACCATCTGCCTTCTTGCCTTGCAGTTAATAGGAGATGTTATGTGACACAAAAGTTATTTTGATAAAATAAGTAACTAAAGCTACTCCTTATTACGTCAGCAATCTCACATTGAAAGTCCCGTCAATATCGATCCAACCGTTTCAGAGATCAGCTGGGACAGATAGACAGAATGAAAAAATAGCAAAAATTGTTGTTTTAGTACATGTAACGTATAAACATTCATATGTAACGTATGTAGTAAAAAGAATTTATTTTAATATCACAGACTCTCCAATTTTTGGTGGTTAGTTATGTTGTATAGACATAATCTAAATAAAAATTAGAAAGGACTGAAGATGTTATAAGAGTGAAAACGGTTGGCTAATTTTGTAAAAAAATGTAAGTGAAATAGTGTTTTATTTTTCCTGTATTAGTTCGGTTCCGTTGAGTAAAATAGAAGAAAGAAGGAAAGAAAATGATTTATTTGCGGATATACGTGTGTAAATAAGATGTTACAAAAATATTAAGTACGAGTCAGTATATCTACATATTCTACCATATTTTGGTGTGCAAATATTTTAATATTTATAAAAAATATTATTCAATTATATATGCTGTAACTTTTAAGCCAATTATTTATATTTATAACTGGTTTAATTGTTATAGTATTTTATATTATAGTAAATATAATAGACCACCTGCCTCTCTGCCTACCAGCGAGCACGGGTTCAAATATAAGTGATTATCAACTAAACCTCTGGTGTTAGAGAGCCTGGACCTCATGACCTGACCAGGTGCATCGCTGTCCTGAGGCTTGGATGGAAGGCCTATTGTGCAAGTCTTCCGGCTACCCTACTGTTCAGGCCGGAACATAACAGTGTCACTATGGTGATAGGAATAGGTAAAGCAGTTGATCCCTATTCGAAAAAGTTGCAGTATGGCACTTTACCATCAGTAAGCTTGTAGTGGCTATGTATGTTCATCCTATTAGTTTTATAAATGCGAAAGTTTGTATGTTTGTTTCTTTGTTACTCCTTCACGCAAAAAACTATTGAACCGATTTTTATAAAATTTGGCACACACATACCCTCTATGGTAACTTGGCTTAATACATAGGATTAGAGTTCACAGCGACTTAGGTCCAGCGGATGGACGGATGGTTTCCGGATTGGTACCACCGCCTTATATATTCCTGTCGTTAAAACGTTAACACTTGCCGTTAACGTGTTCTGGTTCGGAGGATAAGGTAGCCGGTTTACTTTTGCTTGAGGCATGCTAGGCCTGACTTTAGGTTGGAAGCGTTATCATCTTTGGTGTCTTTAGGCGGCGAGAATTTCTTACCATAAGGAAATCTGTCTGCTTGTTTGTCTTTCAATATCATAAAAATAAATAAAATACAACTAGTGTAAGTATAAATCTAAATATCAATAAGCAACCAAATACGTTAAATATGGTATAGTTTAGTCAACAGAGTATTACCGGGTGACATACTTTTAGTTTAATATCACAGAGTCGATAAATCTTTAGTGTTGACTCTCCCTAGTTGAAGGCAAACTAAATTACGCCAGTCAAGATATTTGACAGTAACTATTATCTTCAAAGCTGTATAATTTGATTTCTCCGCAGAAAGGTTTTCACTTTGGCTTATTAAATGACTATCAGCTGCTTGCGAAAATACTTTCGTTCCCTGTTTTACCATTTAGAGGAAGAGGTTTCTTAAAATAGTATGTATTAAAACTAGTGACTGACAGAAAGTTCGGTTTCGGTTGCGGCCAGTTCAAAAAATCTACTTCGGTTTAAGTATCGGTTTCAGCCAAAACCACAAAAACAAAAACTGAAATAAAAAGTATTTTACGTGGTTAAATTTATCGCCTCTGTGGTCTAGCGGCTCAGTTGTTGCACTTGACTGCTTCAGGTCCCGGGTTCGAATCGCGGGTCGGGCAACAAAAAGAAAATTGGATTTTTCTAATTTTCTAATAAAAAAAACGTTGCTCGGGATTGGAAATGTGCCCGGTTGGCGATAGGCTTGTCACCTATCACATAGTGGGACTTAGTGTCTTCGACTAGTCGTGGGTGCCCTGGTTGTGCCTCTTCGGGGAAATGGGCGTGAAGATACTTTAAATTTTTTACGACTGAAAGTTGAACTAAATTACTATTTAGGTACTCCTAAGTCTTTAAAAATAAATATTAGATTAATCTTAGATTTCTCGTAGATTGAACACCAATGTTCAAATATTTAATCAAGAGTTTTTAGTACGTAGTTTATGTCTAACAGTATGTTAGTTAATAGAAGAAGGCATTTCTTTGCGGAAATCCATATCTAAATCCAATTTTTTTGGAAAATTTAATATTTTTAGTATTTAATCGGGTTACCTTACTTTATCATATTTATTAAGTATATGTTTCAAAAAGTCCTGTTTATTACGTGTTTTAGTGTCTTTTTATTTTATTTATCACTATTTACACGTCTGTGCTACAAATAAATGTGTAAAAATTCATCACTTTTCAATATACAAAAGAAATAGTATTTCATTTGATATGTCGGTTTCGGTTTTATCCAAAACAGAGACAGTCGAAAGTTGGCTTTCGGATTAAAGCCCTGTTTCTCTAATTTATTATGCCATGAAATAAACAATTTTACAAATGTAGAGCTGGGGCTTTATTATGTATCTCAGTTGCTAAATCAAAATGGAAAAGTGTACATCAAAAAGCTGTCAAATGACGTGTTTTATATTTGCTATCTCCAGTGACCAACAGAAATGCAAAAGAGATAGCAAACACAAATGACGTCATTTGACAGCTATTTGATGTACACTATTGCATTTCACAATCGCCTCTGTGGTCTAGCGGTTCTGTTGATGGACTTGACTGCATGAGGTCCCGGGTTCGAGTCCCGGGCAGCAAAAAGAAAATTCGTATTTTTATTTTTTTTATTTTTTAGCACTTGCCCTGTGCGTGGGATAAATTTCTATAAATTTTAAAGAAAGAAAAAACTTCGCCCCAGACAGGATTTGAACCTGTAACCTTTCGTCTCAAGCCAACGAATGCTCTAACCAATTGAGCTACTGAGGATTCAAGTCCCGTGGCGAAATTTTTAATTCCTTTCTAACCCGTTAACGCGGGTAGTTATGTCCTATAGATACACAATTCTGAGTACCCACCAAATGAGTTCATCACCGATGAAATTCACATTTTAGAATGGACATAACTTTCGTTTCTTGCATCTTCGGCTAGTTGTAAGTGCCCTGGTTGTGCCTCTGCCAACCTCTTCGGGGATATGGGCGTGAAGACACTTTTTTTTATATTTGCTATCTTCAGTGACCAACAGAGAATACAATAGAGATAGCAAACAGAAATGACGTCATTTGACAACTATTTAATGTACACTTTTGCATTTTGAGTGGACAACTGAGATACATAATCAGTCCCTGATCGTAACTTTCAATGAGACGATAAAGACTGTATCTTCAAACGGAGTAGGAAGAACAACGACTTTACCCAATTATTGTGAGTGGTTTTACGTCTACTTGTAAACATCTGAATTGAATTATTTACTCATTTCAATTCCAGCACTTCTTAAGAGCTCTAAAGTATCTTCACGTTCATATCCCCGAAGAGGTAGGCTGTGGTACCAGGGCACCCACGACTGTCCAAACACTGGCGTGTTTATTTATTAGTGACAACAAACAGCTACACTTTGCATGTTGTACTTAAAGAATATTCGTAACGTTTACAATAGTGAAGCCCACGGCGTTATCAACAGATTAATATCTAAGCAATTGGTAGAAATAATGTTTGTACGAAAAGGGTGAATAATATGAAGGAAGATAAGCAGGTCTGTAAATATTGTAACATTTGGCACTCGATACTCTCTGCCTAATACGTTAGGTTCTCGGCGTGAAGATAAGTAAGAAACCGTAATGTACAAGGGCTTTACAGTATGAATCTCTTCCCAATAAACAGAGCAAACTTTCCAATTATGTAATCATAAATATGAAAAGTATTTTTGAAACGTTCTGTTTATGCTCTCCAGATTAATTTAGCGCTAAAGGTTTGTATTATTCAGCTTTATTCATGGCTCATGCAAACGTAAAATATGCTTGCCTGACTTTCTATTGATGGTTTTGAATGTTTCTAGAGTTTTTACATATTCCAGTGCTTGTAATTATTGTGCCTCTGTGGTCTAGCGGTCCGGCGTTGGACTTGTGTTCATAAGGTCCCGGGTTCAATCCTGACTGTGGCCTATAAACACCATAGATGCTATAGCGCCGCTGACATGTGGCCAGGGTATAAAGCTTGCACAATGGAAGTGCACTGGCTACCCTAACTTCTGGATAGGAACATGTTTGTCATTAAAGTGGTAGGAATATATAAATCGGGAAATCCCTACCTGGGCAAGACACTGCACAACAATCTACTATCAGCAGGGGCGGATTTGATACGTTGGCTGGCCTAGGCCTACGAAAGATTGCCCCCCCCCCAATGTGCTGTAAAGAATGCAAAATTAAATCAACTACCTATAGAAGTTAAATAAAAATGAAAAAAAAAATAACGATGATCAGTAAATGATTTAATTATCTCAATCTATTTCAGATACTGATTCTTACCCATTTTTATTTGTGAGAAGCAATGATTCGTTATTCACAAATAGTTTTTTGCCTGGCTTTCTGAGCAGAGCAAATTTTGCCGCCCTAGGCCGGGGCCTACTCGGCCTATTGGGAAATCCGCCCCTGAATATCAGTGGTATAATTGGTAATGAGTCATAAGTTACATGACTGTCCTTGCGCTTAAGGTCGTTTATTCTACTTAGAGGATCCCGGACCAACACAGGGAAAAATACAATTCAACGAAATCCAGGGATATAAAATAAAAACAGAACAAAATGTACCACCAATTAAAATTCAAAAAAAACTTGTAAACAGTAAATACTCACTTTTTCCGAGGAAATATTTGAAGTACCATCGCGTTTGAAATTCAGGATTCTCAAGTACCGGCGCGTTTGGCGGACCGAATAGCTGAAATAAAAATATACAGTCAAAAGACGAAAAGAACTTTAGTTTATGAAAAGTAAAAACCCTGCAAGAAGGTATAGTTTCAGTTTATGGAAAGTAAAAACACTTTAAAAAGGTATAGTTTTAGTTTATGGAAATTAAAAATACTGCAAAAAGGCATAGTTTTAGTTTATGAAAAGTAAAAAAACTTAAATGTTTACATAATTATTGCATACTAGCTGTTACCTGTGGCATTACCCGGTTTTTATTTATTTCAAAAGTTTTATTCATAGTGTAATAGTTACTTTATACAAAAGCGTACCCGTGACTTTTCTTAACCCACCTTGTACTTATATTTAGGCTTGCCAGCATATTTTTAACTAAACAATATAGTATTTAAAAAAATAATATTAGAATAAAAAAATAACTAATTTATTTAAATTTTCTGTACTCTTTATTTCTTTTATAGTACAGTCTCGAAATATAGTACAATATTTTACTTCTTTTTTCCTATTCAGACGACCGTAAAAAGGAAAAGGATAGGAATCTAGTCAAAGGACTTAGCAGAAGCTGGGTTTGAAATTTTTTGACAAGTAGTTTTGTAGCTTATCTTGCAGAATTGGTCACAGAAAAACAAGCAATTTAGAATTGATACAGATTTTTCAACAATTAATAGCAAAAAACATCTTAAAGTTTAGCTCAAAAACGAGCCATATTTTATTAAAATAGCTAACAGCAAGAAAAAACGGATCGTACTTTTTAATTACGAACGTAGCATAATATTTTTCAAGTTAATAATTAAATTCAGGAAAAGTTATCGAATCTGTCAATCTACGTCCAAAGTGTTTTAATATTTAAAGGGAAATCTTGAAAAAACAATCTAAGTTTGGATAATTAATTCTTTTTAATACTACCAATAACGATAAAGCCGCAGATTTTTTATCTTAAATGGATGAGAACCCGAAGATTATGAAGGAGATCTTTACTAATAATATTGTTTTTCGCATATCGCCTCTGGGGTTTAGTGGTCCAGCGTCAAACTTGACCTTTGAGGTCCCGGATCAATCCCCGGATCGAGCACCAAAAAATAATAATTAGAAAATGTATGTGTGTTTTCAATTTTCTAATAAAAATAACGTTACTTAGGATTGTTTATGTGCCCGTTTGGCGACAGGCTTGCCACCTATTACATTGTAGGACTTAATGTCTTCGGCTAGTCAGGGTTGTGACTTTGCCTACCCTTTAGGAGATAAAGATGTGAAGACACTTACTTGCTTATTTCGCATGTTAAGGGGCCACCATATACGCTAAAATACGGCAGCAGTTTACTGTTTTTTTTTCATACAAAGCAATCATGGATCTTGCTGACAAAAATACACAAGATTAACATGAATATGCTTTACTAGACTAGTGTTTCCAATTTCACATGATTCATTTCACTTTGCTCGATAGAAAAAAATCAAAAAGTTAGCCCTTTTTTGAAAGCTTTTGCTTTCTGTCTACTTCAATTTTGAAAATATCGACACCAGATTTAACATAAACATAGATAAGTACTATACCTAAAAGATAAGTGTTTCAGTTTTTATACTTTTTTTCAAATTACTTTTATAGTGTCAAAAATAGTGATTTGTCGCATATGACGTTTACTTTAGAGCGCCATTGTTCATAGTAATCATGGAACGGGGGAGCGCGGTGATTGGCTCTTCTGGCTGACTGAGTATGGGGCCTTAAGGATAGGGTTTTCCCCCTGTTTGACCAGGATTAAAATCACAACGCTGAGTGGAATAGACTATCTGCCTCTCTGCCAAGCAGCTCGTAAGAGACGAGTACTGCTTAAAATATGGTGGTAGCGTGCTGTGCAGCACTCGCCCAGGTAGGGTACCACCTCCTTACTTATTTCTGCTCATAAAATGCTTGTCATGTCCCAATCCGGAGGGTAGGGTAGCCGCTACATTCGGACAGTAGGCCTAACATTCCGGCTACATGACATTGATGGACCCGTAACATCTATGGTGTCTATAAACCACGGTTATCTCTTACCATCAGGAGAGCCGTGTGCTTTGTTCGCTGACTTAAAAAAAGGGGGATTTGTTGTTATTTATCAATTTATTAATAATTGTTATTTTTTAAGATAATAATGTAATGTTTTGAAGTAATGTTTTGTTTAAATGTAAATGAATGGGTCTGAAAGAAAGTGTTGGTGCTAAAATGAGAACATGATTCGTTAGTTTGGTCATATAGAAAAAAAAGACAAATGAAAGATGGATAGGACATTTATACAATGTGAATATTGATGGATGCAGGTACTCGGGGAGACATAGGTTGACATACCACAATTCAAACTCATCAAATCATTCATTCATTCATTCAATCAATCATTCATTCATTCAAATCTGTCGGATTTTATCCGAGGGTGGCCTCAAGAGCCTCCACAACAGGCGTATTTGTATGAAAAAAAAGCCAGGTAGGTTTGCAAAGATTGTGACATTTGACATTCAACACTTTCTGCTTAATCCGTAATTGACATGGCATGAAGATATGTATTTATGTTTGAATGTGCGTATGTATGTGTGTATCTTTGTATGTATAAAATTTGTTCCCTGTGCAGAATTGGCCTTATACAATAAAAATATTAAAAATGGGTTGGGTAAAAAATATTGGACAGCATATTTTTAATTATTTTGTAAGAAAAGGTTTGAAAATTTAAAACGCTACGTCAAAGTGTTTGCAGTAAAAAAGCGCTGATGTTAACATTTTTTTTATTAAGGGAATTCCAATCAAGGGAAAGTAACTAGCATCGACAAACTTTGTTTACCTGGCAACCCAGCAATTTATCCAGGTAAATAATAGGCAACACAACGTTTGCACGTTACTTTTTAAATTTTTAATTAGATTAAAAATTTCTTGTTATGGTACTTTTATTTTAGTCCTGTGATTTCTATACATTTTTAAGAAAGAAAAAATTAGTTTTATTTGTTTTGGGCGAAACTTTCTTATTGTGTTATTGTGCATGTTTTTAGACAACCCGTTTTAAATATGTTTTCCATTTTGCTAAATCTATAATATAAAAATGAATCGCTAAATGTGTTGGTAAGCACATAACTTACGAACGAAAAGACCGATTCGGCTAGGTCTTTTTGTATTGTGTTAGTTATTACTAGAACAAGGTTCTTGTGAATAGGAAAACTGGGAAAATTAGAGGAAAAAGGGATTTTTTTCCCATTCAAACTAAAGGGCTGGAATAAAGTTCGCCAGGGCAGCTAGTTTATTATAAAATTTGTTTCATTGTATTATCAGCTCAGTGAAGGTCAATTTAGGTTTGGATCTTAGACTATAAACATCTGTCTTTCCGCATGACAGCTTACAAGAGGTGAGATTTGGTTTAAATAGGTAACAATAGAACTGATGGTAGTAGAGTGACGTGCAGCAACTTGCCATGCCCTATCCTGACGAGAATCCACCGCCTTATCAGTTTCTACAATGTACGTTTGGGGCCGGTGGGTAGGGTAGCCGGTAAACTTACACAATAGGTCTAAAACAGGACAGTGACACACCTATAACATCTACGATATTTGCAAGCTAACGTAATAACGTTAGCTTGAAAATATCGTAATTCCTGTTGTTCGCATTTTATCACATTGAAAATGAAACCATTTAATTAAATTGTACGAGCTAATTTTTAGGTTAGTTATCCAAATACTAACAATTTCTAATATCCAAACAAATAAAAAATGGTAAAGAAGGGAAGCTGCCGCTAAATTTTGCCAGATTGCAGTGAGAAATCACGTTACAATCCCATGGTTGACTTTAGAAAATTAAAGATTCGTAGTACCCATTGCAATTTGCATGGCTCATCTATAGTAGAGGAGCCCGCGATGCTAAATGTTTAGTAGCTCCAGCGTTATAGAGATCCATTTGACATTATTTACCGAGTACGAAAAAACGAGGAGGTTCTGCCTTTCGAAAATTTCGACGACAATTCGGCCGGTATATTTTTTTATGTATGTACACCGATTTCTCCGAGGTTTTTGATCCGATTTACGTACCTAACTTTTTTTTGATGCGGAATAGTTTTAAATTGGTCTCATAAAATTTTATTCAGTTAGGCCCGTTCGTTTTTATTATGAGCATTTTTTTACCTACTTTCACCTACCCCGACGTTTATTTTTATTAAAGTAAACCATATCAGCAATAAAATAAAATATTAAATAAAAATAACTACGTTCGTAAAAACAGATTTGAAAATTAAAAAGTAAAAAATAATAAAGATTTAATGTTAATTATGTAATACATATTATTTATTTGTGCTATTTACTAATGTTTGAAGTCGGTGCCAAGCCGATTTAATACTTACTTTGTAATATAATTACTAGTTTAAGGCTTGGCACCGACTTCAAATATATTAGTAAATAGCACATATAAATAATAAGTAGTATATAATTAATATTACATCTTTATCGTTTTTTACTTTGAAGACGGTTTTTGTTAACCTAGTTATTATTAAAGATTAAATAGTGGAGTGTAAAAAAGGTCATAATAGGTCGGTGCGTTAAGAGTCTAGACGCTAAAACAACTACCGTCACTTGATCATAAGTGAGCTCATCAAATATTAATAGTGTACAAGCCTAAAGTTTCTTCAATGGCGGAAATATGTCAATCAGATAGTTCGTCAGCATGGACAATGAACATAGATGACTTTGAAAGTCCAAATCATCATAAAATTTAATATATACACTTGTTGGCTTGCGATAAACCTGCCTCACATTAATCTGATATGTTCAAGTACATATTCAAGTAAAAAAAAATACATAATGAAGGTGTTTATTTTTGGTACAACGTATCTTCCAAATCTTAACTTGACGCACCTTAGTTACTGCAAAAATCCTCTCTTGGGCTCCCCTACCACTATACTATTATTTATTATAGAGGTCAAGTTTCCAAATGTGTATGTTTGTTAGGGATAATCTTTCAGAAATACTTATCTGATCAATACAATTTTTTCACTAAGAGATAGAGACAGCTACACTATTTAGAATTTATAGCCATACTAACATTATAAAGAGGTAAAATTACTAACTTTGTTTATAACTTATTATAACTTTGACTTTTTTTTTAACTATTATAACGTATTATAACTTTGAAATACTGAACTCATCATGAAAATTCTTTCAATTACAGAAAGTTACAGTATTTAGGAGTGATAAGGGTTTTTCAATGGGTAAACAATAAGTCAGTGGAAAATAAAAGGATATGTAAATTAATTCGCAGAAGCGGGCACGGATTGTCTGTTGTAAAAGAAAATATTAGTCTATTCTACGAACATTATTTATATTAAAGTCTTAAAACTACATGAATCTAGATTACTTATGCCCAGTTCCTATAATCAACGAATCGTAATCCGTCAGCTAAACCATTCGTAGTTTGTTCAAAAGTAACGGAGCGTTACCAATATTTTCAAAAAATGTTTAGAATCAATAGTCGGAAACGAGCAACCGTTGTTAGTAATCTTACTAAGCGTATAAAATACTACCATCCGCAATCAAAACGACTCGTTTTTTGAATATAGGAACCGGGCATTAGTCTTGATCATTGTCGTCGTTGTTTGACTATGTGTTATGTTTTAAACGTTATGTTGTGTATTATAAGATTAATGTGGAGGGTACTTTTAATTAAGATATAAAAAGTCAGTCTTGGTCTAACTGGAGTTTCACTCACAACATGGTGACAGCGGTGGGATCCGAACCCACGCCCTTTCGGACTGGTAACTACAACCAGTGCATATTATAGGTATAGGTTATACTTCGAAAAATGTGAATGAGGTCTTCATAACTTGATCCTATCGTCTCCTTTCCAGATCAGTATTATTTGTAAGTACATCACGCATAATTATAAAACCAAAAATGTTCAAAACCTCCACAAAACCTATCCATAACGTAGATAGGAACCATCTTGATTACATCTACTGTAAACAAAAAATCCTAATCAATCCTAAAAATCGGATTCGTTAAGGAGTTATGATGCGACAGACACAAACACACACACACACACACATACACACACACACCCACACACATACACACACACACACACACACACACACACACACACACACGCGCGCACACGCAACTTTGATCTAAATTACACGCATAATGTATCAGATCATCACGCATCACGCGTAACAGATTTATTTGATTAAGGGTTAATACTGTATTGTTAAAAATATGTTCTAAAGTAACCCTTCATTTACTGTTTTAGTAAACGCGAAAAACGGTTATTGTGGGTTATTCTTAAAAGATAGACATATACCATCGCTAACTTTTTTGAGATCTATCGAAGAGGAAAAATCCCACCATACATTGTTTTGTTAAAACTCAAAAGGTTTTGACAGCGTTTTCGAGGAAAGCTCCCGATTGGTATATTTTTTGCCGACATATTGAACTAATATCGTTGGTTTGTACAAAACATAAACTTACTATAGACTAAAACCTTCCTCAAGAATTGTTCTATCTATTGTTGAAAACCCAATGAAAATCCGTTCAGTACTTTTCGAGTAAATCGCGAACAGTCAGACAGACGCGGCGGGGGACTTTGTTATATAATATATATTGATAAAAAAGCTCCCCATCCGTAATTCATATTTTTGTAAAAATGAAGAAAACATTCAGTTTTCTAAAAAATATTTTTGTGCCCTCATGTATAGAAAGGTACTATTTTTACATAACATTATTTTATACTTGATAATGTTAAAGTTTGGTCCAACAAGAATAGCAAATGGTATTCGGGTCATTAACCACTCGAACGACATGACGTATAAACATATATAAAGACTACCCATTACGGCAGGGGTGGGCAAATTCTTTTGACCGCGGGCCGGTAAGTAAAAAAAAATCTAGTGGCGGGCCAGTAAATTATAATTAATCTTAAGGCGGGCCGGTTTATTAAAACACCTAAAAATAGCAGTAAATATTACGATTTTAAAACGTTGTATAAAAGTAACATAAGGTATTTTTTTATTATTTTACAATCCTTTATTAAAATGAAATCTATTTATGAAGTCTTAACATATGAAATACGCTATATATATGTTAGAAGTATCGATTCAATATCTTAATTGTTCAAATTTCAATGGTCTTTTAACATTTCGACCATTTTTTAAGGTGGTTCATAATTTTTCTAAAAAACCTCGGCGGGCCGGATTAAAATCTCTCAAGGGCCGGATCCGGTCCGCGGGCCGTGATTTGCCCACCACTGCTTTACGACATATATTTTCTAAAGTAACATCAAAGTAAAAGTAAGTCTCAAACAGGCCTTAGGCATAAGGCCTTTAGTAAAGGAATAAAAGTTAGGATTTACCGACCAGTAACAAAGCGATAAAAAAGAAATATTGCCTACACTTGTTTGTCCTTATCGTTCGGATAAGAGGTTTTTGTAACATCAAAGTAATAGGATTGATTTGTTATTATGTTAACTGTTGCCTGGAACCTTTCTTATGAACGAAAAGGGGTCGTCTTTAGCAGGTGTTTCATTTTTTGAAGGGAAACTTCTTAATCGGGGTTGGAAAAAAATTTTGTGTAACATTCTTTCGTTACGCGTCACATTTTTCCGTTACGCGCCATCTTTGTTCTTATCCCTACCACGCGTGATTCGAAGTATACTTTATTTAACCAATTTCTGTAAAGTTGCATATAGTAAATTATTTTTTTAAAAATAACGTGAAAAAGAAGTTTCACTTCTTCTCTTCTTACGAGTGTACGCTAAGACACGCACACATTTTTTTTATACAAACAAAACTTTCTTCGACGATATTCCAATAACACGTAGAACGTTCTTACGCACAGTAAATTTAGTTAATATTTTAAGTTTAATTACGAACTGTTGTAATAAACTTACGTTACTTATGTTTACGTCGTTACGAAACTTACGATCTTTTAATTTCAAATTTAACTAACACTTCATTATATAAAAAAAGTCGCTTCCTCTGTCCCTACGCCCCTTGATACTTGAATTTTTAAAACTACGCAACGGATTTTGATGCGGTTTTTAAGAGATAAAATGATTGAAGAGGAAGGTTTATAGCTTTAGGTTTAGGTCGCTAGTTCTTTATATACCGATAACAAATACAGGAATTATAATTCATTAAGTCAAATTGTCACATGTTTCAGATTTTTATTCTTATTGTATTTAAAATTTGTAAAACCCACAGCTGATTTGTAAATTAACTTATCGTTCATTTCGTAATGTCATTCACATACTTGAAAACTAGTTACTACCTATTAAGATTTGGAAGACTTAGTTGTCTTTAAGCTAATCTATAAATATAAAAATCAGTGCCACTTTTCGTTGTAATTTGATAACTTTAGAACGGGCTCACCTATCCAAACCAAATGTTTAGACTTTGTTCGGAATATTTAGTAGATGGTTTATGTGAAGTTTGCATAAAATCGGTCAAGCAGTTCTTCATTTATCACATTTTTTGTAACAAAATGTCTTCAATAAATGGCGGAAAATTTTGTTAATGGGTATTTTTCAATCAAATTGAAACTTTTTTCAGACAGAGATTGTGCTGTCATATTTAAAAACAATAAGTTTTAAAACTAGTTAGCAGTTCATAAAATTGTTTTTTGTTTGAATAAATGAATTTTATATTCCAATATATATTTTTTTAATATTTAACTATTTAACTAACTACATAAATTGTAGTATTGTTTCACGCTTATCCGTCTAGTCATTGATGTGTGTTGTAGTTATGTTAAATTTTTACATCAAATTATTTTCTGTTGCCCATTATAATGACTGGTGAAAATGAAAGAACGCATAATTATACTAATATTATTAATGTGAAAGGACGTTTATTAATTTGTCCGTTCCCGAGATATCTAAAGGGTTCTCGTGCGAAAGTTAAATAACTTTAATACCCAAGCTTAGCCGTGTATTAAATAATTAAAACAGAAAATAGACCAAGAAAACAGTTCCAGAAGAAAGTTGTTCATTTACTTTTACCAGAAAGAGGCGTTATAACCTGAAAGTTTTGTAGCTTAGTAATCTTATTTATTTGTTTGCTCGCTCTCCATGTACACTCGGCTAAATTGGTGGCGTTGTACTTTCTAACGTAATCCCGTAGCGAGTTAATAAATTTAAATTCCGGCCTTATTTCAATTAGCTAATTAAAGCGATTTGAAATGGAGTCAGGAAAAGGAGGTCGTATTATGTTCAACTCTTATAAATTTTTATGTACGTTTTCTATATATTATTACTAGCTGACCCAGCAGGCGTTGCTATTTTTTTTGCTGTGATTCACCCTCTTCTCTTAGGGCTATGAAAAACAGATGTTGGCTAATTCTGAGACCTACTCAATATGCTCACAAAATTTCATGAGAATCGGTTAAGCCGTTTCGGAGGAGTACGGTAACTAACATAGTGACACGTAAATTTTATATATAAAATTTTAATTAGTGAATAATACCTAATATTGTACATAAATATAATTACGCAAGTGGTCTAAGTGATTAAGATATGAAGAAATAGCTACCTCATCCTTTTCACCTAGTGAGTTGCCATTTTCAAGGCGATATCGTCGCACCACTGCATCAAGGGCCCCTCCACCCTCGCCTGGAGCTGACAACTGTAACAGAAAGCACTATTTATACAATTTAATTAACTCATTATCTACGACTTAGCTCAAATAACATTGGATACGTTAATACAAGCGCATTAACAACAATTAAATAATACTAAAACTTCAAAAAAACAAAAGACAGGCGATTTACTACTTTTTCAAATGTTAGTAGGCAAACAAGTACACGGATTTCCTGATGGTATGAAATTCACGCCGCCTATAGACAACACCTTTGTTGTCAGCAATTGACAGCCTCGTTGGTCGAGTGGCTAGCATACACGCCTAATTACATCAACCAATCGCGAGGCTCGGATTCGATTACCGACAGGTTTCCGGGTCTGGATGTTTAATAATTCTATGTATAAGTATCGTTGACTAACACCCATGACACAAGCCTGTAATTTGCTTACTTTGGGGTTAAAAAAAAATCTGTGTTGCCTACCTAAGGTCGGGATATTAGGCCCCGATCAAAAATAAGTTTACTGGCTACCTTATCCTCCAAACCAGAACTAGTTAACAGCAAGCGCTGAGGTCACAGCGGTAGAAATAGGTAAGGCAGTGGTACCAATCCGGGCGAGTTACTGCGAAACTCGACCTCCTAGTCAGATGTCACAGTGTTAGGGCGGTAAGCCTATGCTCGCCTAAAGTAATTATGATTGATGTAATCATTTAATCTGAGTACAAAAGTAGGTGATTACGTCCAACTCTGGATGTATCGCCATTGTGGTCTAGCAAAAATAAGAAACTCGAGCCTGTAGGCATTTTAAAATGATTTTGCTCTTTAACTTTTAATCACCAATTTAAATATTGTTTAAAAAAATGCTTATTCATAATCATTTGTTTAAATATACTCTTACATAGCTGTCACTTTATGCAACCTCGGCCCCCTGTTTAAAACTTTAATCAACAAAATGGCTGACTAAATTTCAAACAGCTGATTTTATGTGAATGACAAAATGCAACAAACAGCCATTTAATATGGGTTATTTGTGTATTCTTATGAATTTTCTATAATACACGCATTGAAATAAGTATTTTAATTTCTTTGAAGTTTGGACAAATTTGGATGGGATATGTTGGATTTTGGAATAATATGGGACTATAATAATATGTTTTATTATGGAGATGGCCAATGACTCGTATGAAGAAACGAATAGTTTTCCAGACCATTTTTTTATGATATTGGAAGCAAAAAAGTCGACAGATTTTCTGATGGTGAGAATTTCACGCCGACTAGAGACACCAAAGGTGGCAATGGTGAGTTTTCAACCTGAGGCTGGGATGTTAAGCCCCGAACAAAAGTAAGTTTACCGGCAACTTTATTCTACGAACCGGAACAATTCAAAAGCAAGCGCTGACGTTATGGCGGCAGGAATAGGTAAGGCGGTGCCAGTACCAATGCGGGTGAGTCGCTGCGAAACTCACCTTCTAGTAAGTTGTCACGGTGCTAGTGACGGTAAGCATATTCTCACTTTTTACGCGCTGTCTAACAGTAAGATTGTCTATTCTACAAAGGAACTCGAATCAACACGTGGGAAAATATTACAGAAATGAGATAATTTTATATTTAGCTTAGTAACATAATGTAGATGCATTAAAAAACATTATTTTTGAAATACAGTGTATCAGTTTTTAACGTTTTGTGACTATGTTGCATCAACTTTATTTACTCTAATGAATTTAATTTTATTGTAGTACAATACGAGTAGTACTGAACTTTTGCATCACATTTTTAAAAAAAACGCCAACAAGTTACATAGCCCAGGCCCAGGCAGTGCTCAGCACAATAGCAGGTAGATAGTTATAGACAAGAAATATAAATACTCTTCAGCAAGATGTTATACCGTATATACCGCAATATACCGTATTCAGAAACAACGATGTTGACAACGGATGACAATTTTGTTTAATTCACTTTTAGCAAAATAAATACGCATTCAGCCACATTTCTACCAAAACCTACCAAGTTAAACAGTATTTAACTAAGCATTGTCAAAATGAACTTCATGAATAATAAATTTTTAAACAATGTTTAAGGCTTAATCAAATGATTAGTTAAGCAATGTTTAGGAGGTTATTTAACTACTTTTTATGAATAAGGCAGTAATTGTGTATAATGATATGTTCTTGCTGTTATTTCTCAGCGAGTACGCGAACGTTAGCGATACTAAATTGTAACGAAATCTGTAACAATATTGATGTAGCGATACGCTTCAAATTACGGCTATCTCAACTAGTGAGCAAGTAACGTTACCGAATAATACCGATATTTCGGTCCCTGTTTCTTATTATTTATTTACATTATTATAAGTACTATATATTTTTGCATAACTTTTAACAAGATCCTGTATTACGAACGATCAACAATTCTGAGAACTAAAGAATAACACAGAAGATATTGGTTTCTACGAATTTTGCTACAAAATAAACGGCAGAAACGGCGTATTATTATAAACCTTCAAGCGTTCTTTCATCCATTCAACTGTCAAAAGCTTAAAAGGCTAGTATTTATTTACATATTTATAATATTATTAATAACGGTAACAGGTAAACATTTTTTTTTACAAACTGTGTTCTTTACAAGTAAAGAACGACTTAAGTAATGTAGGAATATAGTGTTTTTTAATATTGGCAGAAGATAAATAAACAAACTAAAGGAATCTAATTAATGGTGAAAGTTAAAAATTAATAATTAAAATAAATACCTGATTAATATCGTTTGTTGATTATTGTGTGGATTTGTGTTGATTTTGTTGAAATTTAATTACTAAAATAAGTGACTCATACAAATGTTTACCATTCCTTTTACTACTGATTTGTGTAGTTTATAAACAACAGAATCCAACCACACTAAAGTAACTACAAGAAGTAATTCGTATAACTTGTGTATACTTACCCATTACTTTGGTACAATTATTGTTGATTGATTCATAAAATTATATCATTCATCTCTTATGAATGAATAAACATGTTTATAAACATAAAGACAGTACTTATTTCAATAAACATTTCCATATTTTGAGAAGTAGCACTAATAAGAAGTAGCCCTAATGAGAAGTAGCCCTAATGAGAAGTAGCCCAAATGCGAAGTAGCCCAAATGAGAAGTAGCCCAAATGAGAATTAGCCAAAATAAGAAGTAGACCATTAGCGACTCGGTTGCCATAATGAGAATTAGCCCAAATGCGCCTAAACCGTCTTTTTGATTTGCTAAATAATGAATGATTATTAATAATATCGCCTATTTGGTCGGTCCTGTGTTAGACTAGACTTCATGAGGTCCTGGGTACGATCTTGGGTCGGGCAACAAAAAGGTGCCCTGGATGTGCCTCTGCCTACTATTTCGGGGATATGGACGTGAAGATACTTTTTTATGCTATAGGTGCATCACTGTCCTGTAACCAGGTAGTTAAGCCTAATGCTCAAGTCTACCTTATTTTCTGAACCGGAACATGACGGGTTGAACTGTCATCTAAGTAGCGGGAATAGATAAGCCGATGGATCCCTACCTATCAAATTTCCAAACAGAACTTCAATGCCAGTGCTTTTGTTGGTAATTACCGATTTTGCCTAAGCTCCCCTCTTACGACGCACGGAGGCAGATGATCCCTTCTACCCAGGGAGTCTTGAATAATACGAAAGTTATATGTACTAGTTGTTGTTCACGACTTCGCCTGTATATTGATGTTATCTAGCTTTTCACGAAGATCTGTTGCGACACCTAGACAATAACATAGCCGCCAATTTACTTTTCTTTTTGTCTAATTATTCTGCTAAAACTCATGTAAAACAGGTCAGCTGTTTTCAAATGAATGTGGATTTAATTGGTGTTAATAGTGTCAACTATTAAAAGGAAATTATTCAAAAAAGGATATTACAGCATTACTGAATATTTAAATGATAAAATCCCTGGAACTAATTTATAGGCTAAAAAATAGATATCGTAGATTAGTTGTTTGTTAATTAATTTTTTATTTTGTTGATTATAATTCATGATTATTTTTTTCAATTATCTTGATTTTTTATTCAAACTTAATATTTTGACAACTTTCTGACGGCTAATTACTGATCTTTTAAGACATTTGACATTGTTACGAATTTACAGTTTACATGTAAATTTAGGGGTTATAGAATTTATTTTATTTTTGACATCCTTTGATAAATTTTATATATACCTACAAGCAGTATACATATTTGTTATCAAATGTCCATCCTTATACATATTAACATAGTCATTGAAATCTG
The DNA here is from genome assembly GCA_002245505.1 of Calephelis nemesis. Classification (NCBI taxonomy): domain Eukaryota; kingdom Metazoa; phylum Arthropoda; class Insecta; order Lepidoptera; family Riodinidae; genus Calephelis; species Calephelis nemesis. The sequence continues at coordinate 140,458 of NJDD01000005.1, forward strand.
ACATTTTTATAAAAAAATAATTTTGACGTTATGCTATTTACCGACATTTTTTTATTTTATACTTTAAGTAATTATAATTTCGATATTAATACTTATTTATTGTAATTTTATTGCCGAATATATTTTGTACTTCTTACTTTATTAAATTATTTCCTGTTTTTAGGGAAAACCATAACCTGATCTAATTCATCTATTATTATTTTTTAACTACCTACATGTTTTGTTCATATTATTGTTACACATTAGGATGCTGTTCAGACAGGATTTGTTTATGTATTTGTTATGTGTTTTTTGCAATGTTTGATGTAAGATGTTTTTAAAGGTTGTAATATTTTTTTAACTATCGTATGTGCTTGTCAAAAATTATTATAATGTATTTTAACTGTTGACGTATTTCAAGTGTAACGAATGTACCTACGAAATAAAGACGAGGAATTGAATTGAATTGAATAGAATTAAGTTAGTTTTTTCAACTATGGTATGAGAGCACGAACTAACTTACATGCTATCGGTACGTCGTTAATAGCTATCTTGTAACCAATGTTTTAGAATTGAATAGAATAGATAGACTACCTTCTATCTAATCCAGGTCGGACCATATCTCTATTACACAACGATGTTAAAGTGGAAAAAGGTTTTGGTTACGTTATGTGGAAATGGGAGAAGTGGAATATATGCTGCCTAAAGCGGGACTAAATTGGAGGAGAACTAAGTAACTTAATCATTAATAACTGTAATAGTTTTAATTTATCAACATAAAATTAAACAGAAGGTAGTTTAGATACGAAATATCAGCTAAGAGTCAGTCAGCTAACTAACCAGAACTAAAAACAATGAGGCTTCTTGATTTATAGTAATAAAAAAAGTTTACATTCAACAAGATCAAGGAAATTATTTAAAATAAACTGTTAGATCACCTATGTTGAAATTTAATTACTAAAATAAATTCCAACTTCCTAATGTCATCAGTACTTATGGAAATATAACACTAGAGTATTATTATTCCTAAGTACATAAGTGAATAACCCACCGACCTGCAAATATTGTTTAACAAGACCCAAAAATGTAAAAATTGACTTAAAATATTTTATTTAGAAAATTCATATCTTAACACCAATAAAATTGTAAAACATACACTAGAATGGCTCACTTGCACATCTGTGTTTATCTAAACCTCTATAGGTTTCCATGAAAAGTTTTATTAAACAAAAAATATGTACTGTAATTTGAAATTATTGAAAATAAACAAAAAACATCTTTACTTGAACTCAACGCCATCGCGATGTTTGATCAAAATTGGTTATTTGAAAATGGAAAAATGTATTGGTATCATGCGGCCAAAGCCGTGTTAGTAGGTTAGAAAAGTACAAGTCGTATATTTCATTTCAATTATTTATAATTCAATATAAAAGTATCTTTTGAAATTCAGCAACATATCCGGTCTGAATATTATATTATAAACATATCCGGATATTCCTGACCCGGATACTACAAATAATTTAACTTATCAAACTTACATGAACAAATTGAAAGCTGGCGCCGGAAACGAATAAACGAATAGGAAATGTGTAACGAATATAGGTCAAACATTCAAATGTAAGGCACTGACGAAATTGTAAGAATCATTAGATATATATTTTTATAAGGATTTAACGTAGTTTTTTCCTGTAAATAGATTAACAAAATGTAGACATGCGCATGTTAGTATTTTCACGCCCGTATCTCTAAACTGGTAGGCAGATATACAACCAGGACTAAAGATTAGCCAAAGCTAAGTAGTTCCAAAACGTCACAACCTAATAGATGGCAAACCTATCGCCAACCGGGTACTTATTTAATTCCAGATGACATTGAATTAAAAAAAATGAGAAAATAACAAAATTTTGAGTTGCCAGACACGAGACATGTAGTCAATGTCTACGCCGAACCACTAGACTACAGAAGCGGAGATAGAGGTGGCAGAATTCATTTAAAAGTAATATAATTATTTTACCACCATGTAAAAAGTGTTTGATTTTTTCTTATATTTGATTCATCACTACATGGTATAAAACAAAGTCGCGTTATCTGTCCCTATGTCACTTTGTATGCTTAAATCTTTCAAACTACGCAACGGATTTTGATGCGGGTTATTTAATAGAGGAAGTGTTTAAAGAGGAAGGTTTATATATACATTTTATACCCGTGCGAAGTCGGGGCGGACCGCTAGTACATCATAAAATTATGTGAAGAAAAGTATAGCAGCGGGTTATATAACAACAAGCTCGATGAAAGAGAGCATTGTTGACCTTATAAGAACGAGTAAGCTCTTTTCTTGAATGTTTCTAAGGCTTGGGCTCTAGTACTTACACCTCTTCCTACTCGTGGCAATTCGTTTCTTAAGGTCCCATGCTCAGTCAGCCAGAAGAGCCAATCACCGCGCTCCCCCGTTCCATGATTACTATGAAATATAGCGCTCTAAAGTAAACGTCTTAAACGACAAATCACTATTTTTGACACTATAACAGTTATTTGAAAAAAAAGTATAAAAACTGAAACACTTGTCTTTTAGGTATAGTACTTATCTATGTTTACGTTAAATCTGGTGTCGATATTTTCATATTTGAAGTAGACATTTGAGTTTTGCTTTAATAAAAGTGTTAACTTTTTGATTGTTTTCTGTCGAGCAAAGTGAAATGAATCGTGTGAAATTGGAAACACTAGTCTAGTAAAGCATATTCATGTTAATCTTGTGTATTTTTGTCAGCAAGATCCATGATTGCTTTGTATGAAAAAAACAGTAAACTTATGACGTATTTTAGCGTATATGGCCCCTTAATGGTGTAGTAGTAAATATTTTTGGAATCGAATGGTTGAATATGATCATCACGATACAATGTAACGGGTATAGCACTTTGAGCTCTAAAGCGATGTTTGAAGGCTGAATTTGGAAGTACCCTTTATTATATCTCTGGGCAGTAAAATAAGGAAAGTCTCTGATCACATGTAATTGTTTACCGAAGTGAAACTGAGCCTAACGAACAAGTGTTCTGAGGATTTCTGTTTATTGCTGTATTTTTCTCCTCAATGAAGCCGAAAAGTTGCAACTTAAATTGACGCAACGAAATCTTACTACTTTGGCACGGAGTTTGAATTTCAGCAATCTCGGTTTTTTTAATGAAATGAAATTCATGAGTGTGCTAAAAGGTTGTGAAGATATTTAATAATATTAATTATAGATATTTAAATTACAAAGATACTTAATGCTACTACCATATGTTATTAGAAATGAAATGCCTATATTTTTTTTAAATTACAGCACTTATTATTACAAATAATTTTAAAGATAGATTAATTTTAATCCTATTTACCGTACACTACCACTACTCTTATAAAATACTAGCTGTTGCTCGCGGCGTTTCCCGCGTGGTCCCACAGGAATATTGTTACGGGATAAAAACTATCCCATATGTTAATCCAAGTTACCCTCTAAATTTCATGAAAATCTTTTCAGCAGTTTTTGCGTGAAGAAGTATAAACAAACAAGCAGACAAACTTTCGCATTTAAAAGTGGGTCATGTAACGGAAAGTGATCACCGCCGTCCACAGACATCCGCAACACTTGTAGTATCAAAGACGCATTGGCAAATTTTGACAAAACTAATATCAAATTTTTTTCTTATCTTTTTTACACTATGATATGACTTAGAAACCTTCGAGAATTTTCTGGAAATATTGCTCTTGGTTTCACAAAATTGTCTTCACAATTGATATGCAGTACCTTACGCTTTTCGCTCAGTATTTCGCAGCCGTAAAATAGCCCTGACAAACGGACCCATCCCAAAACACAAACCAGCCAACGCAGTACGACTTATGCTATTTACGAGTGACAATATTGTATGTGCTCTGGTATTTCTCGGTGGAAACAGTTTATGTCACTCGTTGGATTAAAATTTTACCCCATATTATTCTCGGGTTCCTGTGAAGACTGTAGCTATATCTACAAGTTCGTTTTTAAATGTGCTAGTCATTTTTTTCATTAAAATTAGAAAGAACATGTTAGTCAGGGCTCCTTTGCAGAATAGACCATCTGCCTTCCTGCCAGCTCGTAAAAGGCGAGCATAGGCTTATCGTCACTAACACCGTGACATTCTACTAGGTGGTAGCGTTTCGCAACGACTCACTCGGATTGGTACCACCGACTTACCTATTCCTGCCGCCATAACGTCATGACGTGTTCCGGTTCAAAGGGTAACGTAGCCGGTAAACTTATTTTTGCTCAAGGCCTAACATCTTGGCCTGAGGTTGACAGCGCATCATTACCACCTTTGGTGTCTCTAGGCGGCGTAAATTTCTAACATCATAAAATCCGTCTGCTTTTTTGCCTTCCATTAACATAAAAAAATGTATATTTTTGATTCCCTAATGAAAATAACGTTGCCGGGATGGGATATGTGCTCGGTTAGGGAAATGCTTGTCCTCCTATCACGTTGTGGGACTTAGTTTAGTGTCTTCGGCTAGTTGTACCTCTGTCTGTCTCTTCGGGGATATGGGCGTAACGATACTTTTTTTGTTTATTCTCCGTTTCAACTGTGAGTTTATCTTGAGACAAGAGCTACACCGTATTATTTTCTGCACCTATGTGCAGGTCGTATGCTAACTGTCTGTGCTTTTGCTTTTCAACACCATATGCTTTAATACCTGACAGCTAGTAAGAAGTAAGCATAAGTTAAATTTTTCATCTTCGACGAGATTATTTTTTTATTTTATTTAATGTTATAACAACTAATACTAAAACATCAATAAATGCACTACTTTAACTACTTGAGTTTATAGTTGAGAGCTTAGTTTAAGTGTTAAGAGTTAAAGTACTAAGAGTTCAGAGATCACTGGTGACATACTTTAGTGTTATGCGGTAACTTTACCACCATATTGTCACAATAATGACAATGTTCTCGGCCTAGATAGAAAGCCTACCGGTTGCACAATACATAGAAATAGGAATATAATATAAAGAGGTCAATGGCACAATATGACTAGCTTTCTGGCTATAGGACAGCGACGCAAATACAGCAAGATTTTTTATCACCACCCAAATTTTTTCTGGGCATAAAGTATCTATAGATAAGTCCATTTATGAAAAAAATAGGTATCTAGCATGTCAGAGCAATCAGCGCGTAGGTACGGAGCGCGCGCTGCCCATAAACATCAATATTTGCGATGTCATATCTAAATATTTAGTATTGAGGGATACTAAAAGAAAAAACACGTATTTAATTATTTTCACTTAAGATCAACATATTAAAATTTGGATGGTGATTAAAAAGTCAGGGTGTATAACAGTTTGGGTTACTGTTTTCTCTTACCATCAGAAGAGCCCTACGCTAGTTCGCTGCCTTGTGCCATAAAATACGTTGGTTCAGTTCGTCTTGTGTCAAGCGATATATGTAGTAAGACGTATAGTACTACTATTTAAATGATGCGCTTCGGTTTTACACTTTTTAATCTTTTTGCACATGATACTTCTATTTTAAAATTGGCTGACCTAATCTAAATTTAAATGAAATGATTAGTTATGTAATAACATCTCTATATAGATATCTTTAAAATACACTCGGATTTCCGAAACTTGACGAATATAACCGAACCACATCATTTAAATAGTACTGCTATACCCGTTTATTGTTTACAAAATGTGCCAGTTGCATGCATTTTATCTGTATTTAAAGCCGCTTTTCTAAGCTATTGAGTCAGTAACAGATTCTCATAACTAAATTCCACTCGGACGACAGCTCGTACGATACTTCGGGGAGCCATAGCATGAAGTACAAGTGATGGGAATGTTTGCTCTGTGGCTTTGTGGGTGAGTTGAGTAGCGGTAGCTTTCCGTATACGCAATAATTAAAGATTTTATCATTTTCCCTGGATTGAATTTTTTAATTAAATTATTAATTAAATAAAATTCAATTTATTATTTAACTAAATTGAAAAGTATTTTAAAGTAGTGGAACATCGTCAAATGGTTATACAAACATAAGAAATAAGTATGTGGCGTAGTATACACATTTTTTTTTTAATTTGAATAAAATAATAAAAGATGTGCGCGCTTTGTTTTGCTACAAGTACATATACTTCATAATTTTTACGTAATTAAATTCATCTATTTCATGACAATGTATTAGTGCATTATACAATTAAAAACACCTTAGCCATATCATAGTGGAGTATTTGTCATTTGAGCAGTAGGTACAGTGGGAGGCTACCACTGCTAAGTTCGTCTGTGGATTTGTAGCTCACGTTTAAATTCCCGATTTTGCGAGAGGAAATGATTGACAAAATTTTGCGTCTGGTTCACAAACTATAGACATCTACATATATGTAAGTCCCTAAATAAATTGTAGCCCGTCGTAGTAGGGGAGCCCAAGAGGGGATTTGTGCAGTTAAGATTATGATATGGGAGATATTATATGTGTATCTTGTGTTATAACATCTCCATCACGTATACCATCTCATTATAGAGGCGCGTGTAATCTGTTATAGTCTGTATAAATTATAGTGTCTCGAAAATACACTCAAAACTCTCAAATTAAAGTAAGGAGGTTTTATTAAATGCCAACAAGTGCATGTTGTGTGCGGTAGTAGGAGGGTCAGAAACTTTGGAAAAACAAGTCATCTACATTTTTTAAACTACTTCTGTGTCTGATTTTCATATTTGCATCACCGGGAACACATTAGGCGTGTACTAACACTATGAATATCTGACGTGCTCGTATATAATATCGTCACTGTAATTGTTTTTTATTATTTTAGTCGTTCCCCGCGCCACTAAATTCACATAACCCTTTTAATACTTCACCATCTAATAGCAAAGTTTAACAGGTCCGTATGACTTTGGAGTCGCAACACGTTTTACATCCTGGGCTCCCCTACTATTGTATTTTAAGAGGTCGCCTGTCTGTCACATACCTTTGAGGTTACATTGGCTTTGAGACGACGGGCTCCTGTTTTAATCACTTTTGTGGTTATTGCTGTTCCAGACCGCCATGGTTACAAGGAATTGGAAATTTTCTGATATTTACATCAACGTAGATGTCTGATCGTTAACTATTTATGTTTGAAAAATTTTGTTTTGTTTACAAAAACCTCACGGCAGAAGATACTGCCTCCGTATATTGAATATCACAAGGTTAAAATCAGACAGGAATAGCTAAGGCGGTAGATGTTTTTACTGCATAGCCCTCTACCACAAGTGGTATTGTTGGTAATCCAATAAACCTATGCACACCTTTCATGAGCTGTCTCGCTGGAAACAGATAATTTATTTTACGCAGAGACCCTGAATCAACACGGGAAAAATGTTTATACCATATTCGTTTTATGTCGTATGCGTAAAAAGTAAAATATACAAGTAAAATACATGATTCATTTTGTTTGTTTGTCCTACTTTCAAATTGCAACAGAGTAGTGTTATCGCATAAATTTATGTAGAGACTAGCTGAGCCGACAGACGATGTCCCGTCCTAATTTTGATTTATATTATGAACTTTCTTTTGATACCGTACAGTAATAAGCAATACAGAAAAAATAAACGAGTCCATTCGGTCAGGCCTGACGCAATGACCAAGGGAAATAAATATTAATTTTAATATATAAGATATGCAGCTGTAATTAGAAACGTCAATTAACAAATAATCTGTCATTAAATAACCATTTTGTATGGAAAATATCGACTTAATGAATGATAAAAAATAAATGTCGTCTCTAAGTGCTACCAATGGTCTAGCAATACATCAATAATTGTACTGCTTAAGTTACTACATACGTCTATGTAATGTTACATAGAGAGTCGCTTATTTTCTTGTTAATTTGTACACGACATCCTTTTTGTTTATTGACTTTTAAACGAGGGGGCTATGTTATTCAATAAGCGCTATATGTATTATTTCCCCCGTGTTGGTCCGGGCTTCTTTGCAGAATAGACCATCTGCCTTCCTTGCCAGGCAGCTCGTAAAAGGCGAGCATAGGCTTACCGTCACTATCACCGTGACCTCTGACTAGGTGGTAGAGTTTCGCAGCAACTCGCCCGGATTGGCCTTACCTATTCCTGCTGCCATAACGTCATGACGTGTTCGGTTCGGAGGGTAAGGTATAATAATAATAAATCATCTTTATTTCACATAAACCTACAAGAGGCACTTGTGACGGGTCTATATAATAATAAATCTACCACCGGATCGGAACGCGGCCACACACTGAGAAGATCCGGCAAGAAACTCAGCGGGCTTGTCTTATTTTTCTTACTTTAATAAAATATATTTACAATAATTTATGTAATGATACATTATAGTTTATAAGAGATTGGCATGAGGAGCAATTAATCCCAGCAGTCTTATCTGTTAAATATTCAGCAATGTTATAATAACCCTTTTGATTTAATTTACATTTAACACATTTCTTAAATTTATTAATTGGAAGTTATTTCATATAAGTGGGAAGTTTATTGTAGAACTGTATACATAGGCGGTAACCGGTAAACTTACTTTTGCTCGAGGCCTAACATCCCGACCTCTATTTGGCAACGTACCATCACCACCTTTGGTGACTCTAGGCGGCGTGAATTTCTTACCATCAGGAAATCCGTCTGCTTGTGTGCCTTCCTATATCACAAAAAAAAAGCGCGAAACCAAAGTAAAAATATGAAACAGTATAGAACGTGTTCGAAAAAACACCCACACACACACGGATACGTCAAAATTAAAACATTATTATTTTTTACAGCAACATAGCAACACCAAAGATAATGCTTATTATGATATCACACAATAGGTTATTTTTAAAATATATTTTTATTGTGATTGTGCCGAAAAGCCCGTAAAGTTATGAAATCACATAGAAACCTCGTTTACCTCTTACATTGGGAAAATTTTCATAATAATCGCGTTACTCTCCGCAACAGCAGACAGATCCGGACAATAGAAAATCATTTGTTAGATTAATTTATGGTTGAGTGAACAGGGACATTACTTGTACAACTTGAGGGAATTTTATTTAACAAATAATGTTACAAAATTTATTATATATTAACAAATAGGTGTTGCTAGGTACGGCAGAGGGAGCAGCTATCTCCTCCTGGAAAATCGCTTCCACGGACTATATCTATATATTAATATG
>NJDD01000005.1:150766-163886 GCA_002245505.1 Calephelis nemesis
TGTAATAAATACAAAATACAGTGTGTTGTAGATTGTAATTAAATAATTAAAATTAGTAATTTGATTAAAACCTATTAAAATATTTGCACACCACAAGTTGGTAGAATATGTTGAAACGCTGAAATAATTTTGTAACATCTTTGTAACACTCATATTCCGCAAACATTTTTTTTTCTTTTTTTTTTCAAAATCGTCAATTAACATTTAATCTTTCATTAATTCACAATTATGTACGAAAATATCGACTTAAATGACTGATTATGAGATAATTAGTGTTTATCAAATTAATTCTGGTATCTATTTAAGTAATTCTATGTATAATAATTGTTGACTAGCACCCATAACACAAGCACATAATTTGCTTACTTTGGGGTTAGATTCAACATGTGAAAGTTGTTCAGGGATATTTATATTCTTAATTGTCAGTACAAATATGAACAGTATAGAAAGTATAAAAACTATCAACAAGTGTTTGAAACAACAAATATACGTACATACATACAGTAGTACTATTTAAATTATGCGCTTCGGCTATATTCGTCAAACTTCGGAAACCCGAATGTATTTTAAATATATCTACATAATATAGAGTTGTTATAACATAATTGACCATTTCGCTTAAATTTAGATTAGGTCAGCCAATAAAAAATAAAAGTTTAAAGTTTAAAAAGGGTAAAAAGTGTAATACCGAAGCGCAAAATTTAAATAGTAGCACTATACACATATAGACACACACACACACGCACGCACACACACACACACACAGATACGTCAAAATTAAAACATTATTATTTATTACAGCAACATAGCAACAGCAAAGATAATGCTTATCATGATATCACTGTATAAACAATAAGTTATTTTTAAAATATATTTTTATTGTGATTGTGCCGAAAAGCCCGCAAAGTTATGAATCATATAGCAACCTCGTTTACCTCTTACATTGGGAAAATTTTCATAATAATCGCGTTACTCTCCGCAACAGCAGACAGATCCGGACAATAGAAACTCATTTGTTAGATTAATTTATGGTTGAGTGAACAGGGACATTACTTGTACAACTTGAGGGAATTTTATTTAACAAATAATGTCACAAAATTTATTATATATTAACAAATAGGTGTTGCTAGGTACGGCAGAGGGAGCAGCTATCTCCTCCTGGAAAATCGCTTCCACGGACTATATCTATATATTAATATGTGATGGCAAAACTTTGAACCCCTTTTGTGAAAATTGTGAAAAAAACAAAAAATCACAGATGGCGCACTAAAAAATTTGGAAACAAAGTAGTTGGTCTTGAGAAATGAAAACGGCGTTCTTATCAACAAGATATTTAAATTTGTTACGGTCGAATTTCGACCAATGGGCGACCACTAGTTTGTTATGGCTAGACAAGAAAAAGAGAGAAATTTTATAAAGTTTTTGTGGAGAGCCGAGCAGAATATTTGTCAAGTAAAGCTATTTCTCATTAGGTATCATATTTTGTTTAAAATTATTGCCTTAACTTTAATATTATAAGAACCACGATTAAAACAATATAGTCCAGGATTTTTTTTATTTACCACCTCTAAACAGAATGCTGGATATGCCATTGATATTTCATTAGTATTGATTAAAAACGCTAAAAAATGTAAAATAGTTCAGGATTATTAAAAACCCGCGGTATTGATAGCTTATAGAGGAATTTCTTTTTTTTTTACAGACATCATCATCCCTCATTTTGCAGTCACATCTATATATAAATACGTGATGCCAAAACTTTGGACCCCTTTTTAAGAAAATTGCGCTGACCCAGGAGCATAAAATTTGGCACAGTTATAGTTTATATATAGAAGAAGTGCAAAACGCTAATATTTTTTAATAATAATGCTTATAATATTGACATGCATTTGACACATACAAACAAATATATTGATGATAACAATAAAAGATCACAGTATGACCACATACTGTGATCTTTTACAGATTTACAGACCACATGTAGTTGGTCTTGAGAAATGAAGATGGCGTTCTTATCAACAATATATTAAAATTCGTTATGGTTAACCACTAGCTTACTTAAATATCTCAATTCCGTAACTTTTAAGTTTTTCCAGAGGCTTTACTATTACTTGCTACAGATTACGTTCAGTAATTTGCGTATCGAAATCTCTATCAATTTTTGTCTAAACTATAGTTCTTTTAAGTACCAGTAGAGGCGCTGTTCAAAGTTTTCATACGAATTATTTACGGAGACGCTAGTAATTTGAGCACCATAAATTCGTCATAAAGCCTCAGTTCAGTTGACAAACATAGATGTCATTATAATGATGGCTTGTTGCATGAACGAAAAAAAAATATAATATTAGTTCTCAAAGTAAACAACACAATTGAAATGGCATAAACAACCAATAATGAGTCAAAATGATGTGCAAAAAACTGATTAAGATTTAACTTTTAACTATTATGTCACTTATGACCTAAGACAATAAAATAGAGCCTTTTCAACGATTTTCCTGGGATTCAATCATTAGATTCAGACCTACAAGCAAGGGGACCATCTCTTTCAAAGAAAAAAAAAATGAATTTTTAAGATTGGTTTACAAATAATGGAGAAATGGATTAACATATCTACAAAAAAAGTCGAACGTAATATAACCTCCTTTTTCTGTAGCCAGTTCAAAATGGGAATTCAGGCTTAGTACTTAAGCACTGAACCTTAACTTAACTAACTTAAGTAAGGGTTGATTGTAAGTTGTTTACGGTTAGGACGGACCATTTGATTACCGATTAGTGTGGATTAGACTCGAAACTTCTAGAAAACCTATTGTTTTATACCCCTACTATTCATGAGTTTTTGCACTTTATACTTTTATTTTTAAATTGGCTGGCCTAATTTAAAGGGATTTGAACCTTTGTGGCTTAGTCAACCGCCGCCATTTTGTATTTCTTTCAAAATGGCGGCGAACGGTAATTCCCACAAATTTTAATATGGGACACTTGTACAAACAAAAAAGTATAAGGGTCAACATATCCGATAGCGTCACGTCAGAGAATTATCAAAACACCTCTATAACAAATCTTTAAAATACACTCGCATTTCCGAAGCTTGACGAATATAGCCGAAGCGCATAATTTAAATAGTACTTAGCAAATAAATAGTGTTTAGTTTTATTACGATATTCAGACCAATTAAATCAATTTAAAATTTTATTGTACATGAGTAGTGGCAAGTGATTGCGGTTTGTGGTAGAAGTTAATTCGTGTTCGTGTTTTGTGTGAAATTAATGTGATAATAGATTAAGCCACAAGTGGCATTTTACTGCCTAAATTGAACCATAGCACGTAACAATACATATTCATTCTATGGCAATATCGTTTGTGACGTATTTATAACGATATTTTTAGACCAGCGACGGTTGTGTTAAAAATAATTAATTTATTTTGAGCAACCTTTACGAAAACGTCTAATATTAGAATGTGATATTATATATTTAAAGTTTAGTTTATTATTATTAAAAGAGAAGGATTAAAACATATTTTAGGTTTATTCGGTGTTGGTTCTGGGTGTTCTGAATAATTTTAGCACAATGAAACTGTCTACTTTTATTTCATTATTATATTATTTAAATAAACGCGATTGAACGTTATCACAGTCCAAATATGAAACAGGATAAAAACTACTAACAAACGTTCGTAACACACTCATACAAACAAGCACATCGACGAAGTACCCAGGCAGCACTCGTTACTGCAGCATCGCGAAAACCACTAAAGGGCCTCATCGATGCGTTTAGTTTGTGTGAGTGTGCCGTTTCGCACGTTTGTAAGTAGTTTCTATTCTGCTTCGTATTTTTACTGTGGTATTACTGAGAATATCCATGACTATTTTCTTAATTGAAATTCTACCATGTCTCACCTATGGTTGTCAAACTTGGACATTCGACCAAAAAACCAAAAATAATATCCAAACTACACAAAGAAGTATGGAAAGAAGTCTCCTAGGCGTTAAATTAAAGGACAAAATAAAAAATATACACATTCGCAAAAAAACTAAATTAGCAGATGCTTTAACCTTCTCACTACAAATGAAATGGAGATGGGCAGGACATGTGGCATGTGGTGATAGATGGACTATCAGAGCTTTGAAATGGTTGGGACCTAGAGGCTGTAGAAATAGAGGTCGCCCATGTGCCAGATCGACACACGAATTGGCGAAGGAAGCAAGGGAAAATTGGATGTCCTTGGCTAGAGACAGAGAACAATGGAAGTCCCTCGAGGAGGCTTTAACCCGAAAGGGGTCCATATAAGACCACAAAAAATAACAATTAGAATTAGGAAATTTAATTTGTTATCAATTATCTGCAATTAATAATAATTTAATGTTACCAATTTTATGTTAGCTTGATATTTAATGCATGTTATATGGAATCAAATAAAGCTTTATTATTATTATCACTAAAGGTAAAACGAAAATCAATTGTCGGATCTTGATTAATTTGAAATGTGGTCGAGTGGGAAGTATTTGTTAAACAAAAAAATAATCATTAGAATTGGTTCATAAAGTACCTAAATAGATAACCTATTTAAAAAATAAATAAAAAGTTAAAGAAATTACATTAAAAATCACATTTTTTCACCTGCTTATGTTGTTTCTTGTACCTACTATACAATGAAAAAAATTTGGAATGAGCAACCGTATAGTCTCTGATAATCGAAGGCAAACAAGACATCAGATTAAATGACAAGAATACACGGCTCACGAGTGAGAGAAAGATAAAAATGGAGCTACTCGGTTCAAGTGAGCTAGTCTTTTGCCGTTTCACTTTCTTTTCAAACGTATAAACTAGCTCATTAGCTTACCAGATTTCATTAATTAATTTTCGAGATACTGACTCAGAATGTACGATTGATGGGTGGTGCTTTGCATGTGAAAAAGGATAGTTAGCAATTCTCAACAATAGAGACTTCCTTGCTTACTTTATACGAGGGATTAATTATTTTTCCAAACTGCATTATGGTAAAACACTAACTCGAAATTGGGTAAAGGCACATAGCTCAAAATTGTCTATGTTTTTATTCGGTGTTGGTGATGAAGCCGTGACGAAGTCGTGTCGGTGTTACGGCACTAATGGTGTAATTATAGATTTAGGAATTAGGATGCAAAAGGTCAACGAAGCGTGGGAGCGAGAAATCCTTGTCAGGTACCTTGGTACTATTGGTATCCTTGTCTCAGAGGAATAGAGGGATAGAGAGAGTCAAGTTACGCGAGTAAGAGCCCATAGCGTCCCCATCATGCCGGGTCGCTATGAATATTATTATTTACTAAAAAATATCAAGATTAAAATAGAAGACAATTTACGTCTAAGTATTGATACTTTTGTTGTTTACAGGTACGCGTATTTCGTGAAGTGTTAATAAATAAAATTTTCATACTACATTCTACCATCCTAATTTATGGCCGTTTTATAAGTCATGGATAGGGTTGTCTGTCTATTTTAGTTGACGGACGAGCATGAAAGCAAATGTTTGTCTTAATGATTGACAGTAACATATCGCTCTCTCTATTATCTGCGAATATATAAGATGATCTTGCAAACCGGTAGAAGAGTGAGTAATTTGGAGATACAATATCAGAAAAATTTTGTATACTTTCAGAAAGATTATTGATTAAAAATCAACACACACACACGCATACACAAACAGACACACACATACACAAACAGACACACACACTCATACACATATACACGCTCTCACGTATGGAAACACACATAATTAAGATAAAACATGTCAAAACGTCCAATTATATTATTAAGCGGTGTTCAACGACTGAATACAAACTTCAAATCTACATTTGAACACTAGTATTTTAGTATTAATAGTTCTCTCCCGTGAACCTTGATAATCACGTTCAGCTCACGGTCAGGAGGTTGAATATTGTTTTTGAAGTGAAAAATTCTTAGGCGACGTTGCGCACTATTTTGGAATGGGTAAACACTTCTAAGCTCGCGTCAGGACACGTGACCTGATCAAAAATTCGTAAGACGGCGCAGGGCACTTGCGCGAATGTTCGTGTTGTCATGTTTGTGTACGATAGCGCAATAAATGAATATTGCATTCTACCACATAGATGATAGAACTTTCATACTGATAATTAAAGCAATTCACGCAAAATTATTCCCTAACCATTCCAAAATATCGAAAATGCACAACGTTAATATTCAAGTTTTCACTTCTGCCGGCACTCCCGGAGTGCAACCCCTCTTTTCTACTTAATATCAAATACAGAATAATGTCACGTGTTTGTTCTATAGGTGATAACATTAAATTTGTTATACAGTTCCAAATGCTGCCATATATTCTCAAAAGGAACCTTGTGTGGTTTCTTAACGTTGTTTCCAGTTTCTAACGTGGGGTAATGTTTATTATTAGCCTCACCTGTGCATTGCTCCGGTTTCGCAATACATGTATTGAAATTTCTTTCTGATTCCTATTTTTGAAAGTTCCTGATTCTTTGAAAGTTCTTTACTTAGCTAGGGCATTAATTCTTCAATATTTTGATAATGCTTTGAACTTACATTGATATATTATCAAAGTATTATTTTATTTTTGTCGTTTATTTACAAAGTAATAACAAATTCACTGAAATCAGAAATAAAATTACAATGAAATATAACAATTGGAAAATTCATCTTGGGACAGGCTTAAATCAGGTTTAAATGTGTTTGAAAATGTTTAGTTATTGTTTTTTTTTCTTTGCACCCCATTTAATTATTCTGATTACTGACTTCTTATACAAGAAATATACTGACTTCTTGTTGACTGGTAGAGAATACCATGTAGCATTAAGTCCACCTTTGTACATTATAGTGCATGAATTTTAAATAAGTAAATAATAATAAACAAATCTTTAGGCCATGCTGCTTTTTATGACATAAAATTTGGCGGCAAAATATAATGACATTTCCGAAGCACCGCCCTAGTGTTGGGACAAAACTGTAGTCTTGCGCGTAGTGCATAGCCGAATAATAGCTCATTAAAACTTCGTCTGACAAAAGTATTAAAAAAGTTGAACTATTAAAGTTAAATGCACGATTAGTTTAGAGCCGCTAACCTCGTGAACGTTTGACAACTTCGAGAATTTATAAAATGGAGTTTAAAAGCAATCTACTTTTATTGCGCTACGCACGACAACCCACGGACCAATACCGAATACTTTAGCACCTTGATATAATAATTATAGTAGGGTATAAGCGAACGGAGCGTAAATCTGCTAGGTCGTAGATTCAAGACTGTATTTTTTTTGGTATAACATGTAACCAAAAACATGCAAACAAACTAACATTCTGCCAAATTGTGGTGACTGCAAACAGAAATGAATTGTTATTGTTTATTTTTTTATTGAGTTCATTGCTAATTAGAAGCTTCATTATTTACTACAAATAATTTTTAAGTTTAACCCTATCTATCGTAAACCGTCACCCTCTCTACTCCTAGCAAGCAATAGGTATTTCTTTAATTGTATTTAATTGGTGATTTATGACATATTAAAAAACTACTTGTTACATATCATTCAAACGAATTTTCGGTGTTTTTCGGTGGAAGTTATAGCAATGTAAATCTTATATTATTTTTAAGTTTTATCATTCTTTTACTATTTTAGTAGTTACAGGGGTGGGGGACATATTTCACTACTTCGGAACAGTCTCTCATGTAGACTATTCAGTTTAAAAAAATGATATAAAAACCTCAACATCTTTTTTTCAACATAACTTTTTAATTAACTTCACACGTATGGGTTTGATGAAAAAAACATTTTGAATTTCAGTTCGAAGTAAGGCGAGCCTTCAAATATTATCGTTTTTTATCTATTTATATGTGAAAATCATAATGGGGTTCACAGAATACATCTACCAAGTTTCAACACTAAAACTCTGATAAGTAGTTTTCAGAAAAAGTGGCTGTGACATACGGACGAACAGACAGACAGACAGTCATAAACGGAACGAGTTTAATAAATGTGGAGGAAGCAAGATCTCCTGCAGGAATTGTGACACTTGGCACCATAGACATATATATTACTTCGTACTCAATATTTGGTTTCTACCACGTAAGAAACTTAGCGTGAAGATACATGTGTGTGCATATTTTTTTGTTGTTCCAATTTTGCATAAAAAAGTTAACGTAAACGTGTCTCAAGCGCATGTCACTCCCGCTTGCAGTAGCTCGGTCCAAAATATCGTATCCGTGAGTGATGTCTATGTGTATCTCGTATATGATGTAAAATCAATGCCACTTTTCGACGTAATTTTATAACTCAGGGACGGACTCACCTATCCAAACCAAATTTTTAGGCTTTGTTCGGACTATTTAGTAGATAGTTTATTTGAATTTTGCATAAAATCAGTCCAGCGGTACTTTACTTATCACGGTTTTATTACAAATAAATTCTATTAGTAGTTTGTATTGAAAGTATTTTTCAGTCAAATCCAACTTTTTTTCAGATGACAGCACAATCCTCGCTGTCATATTGAAACTTGTTTTCAGTTGTTTCTTTCTTTTGTTGTGTTCTGTCAATCATACGAACGGGTAGTTGAGTTTTAGCGCCATCCAGAGAAAAGGTGGTCGAAGTTTTTTCATAATTATTGAATTTCATGTTGATATTATGTGAAATTAATCAATTTTGGTGGCATTTTGTTCAGTAAAAGTGCATAAATGAAATAATCATGAAGAAATTAGCGTATCTTGTATTTCCCAAATCTCAATACATGAGCTTGAGTAATGAGGTCATCGCTTTACTCAAGAGCCTGACATGACTTACTGACGACTTATGACTGATGACTAATTATAATTGATTTAAATTGATGTAAAATTTAATGCAAATTTCTACTTGACTAATGGCAAAATACTAACGTGAAGGCCAAAACCTAAAGAAAAAAAAAGAACGGGTTCTCTTACTATTCTGTGCACATGGTCATATACGTAGAGAAGCACGTACCGGGCCGCTAGTTTTTTATGTAAATTGCCTTCTGTATCTATCCATATTATGTATCAGAGGCGACCACGTAGGAAAATTGAAAAAAACCGTCAAAAGGTGTACAGTATAACACGTGTAGAAGATAATTAGATTTAGTTCCGTGATAGCTGACCCACCTACTAAACCAGACTACGAGCCAATCCTATGAAATACGTAACTCAATTTTGACATCGAAAATAAGGTCAAATTCTGATTTCAAACTAGAACTGTGTCAACGCTTGAAAACTATAACATATGGAATTTTTCTTCTCAAGTTGTGTCAGTTTAAATTTTGAGATATTACGTTTGAAATATCTTACGCCAGTAGACATTTTGAAGATCATGTTATTCATAAAATTTGCATGAATTCGAGCACTTTGTTGCAACACGAATTCCTTTATGGAAAACCTATTACTTTTATGAGTTAGATACTAGCTGCTGTCTGCGGCTTCACTTGTTTACTAAAGGTTATTAACGGTTCAGTATTATTAACATTATAGTAAATGTAAAGTTTACTATTAACGTTTAACGGCCAATATTAATATTCAATCCTAATCCAAATCTTGCTGTCCAAGATTGATATTTTGATCCATTTTTATGTTATCGCTTGCCAATAACATATCTATGGACAGGATAAATATGGCAATTAGGGATAAGATAGGCCGGCGGATACGCATCTAGATTGCTTGAAATCCATCTTTAGAGAAACATTATTAACATTGGCCGTAAATATTGCCAATAACGGTTTTACGATTATGATCAATTTATCTAACAAAGTTATTTATAATAATTTAAGTCGTTTTGCAAAAATGGAAGGTCAAACATAAACATACATATTACATAGTGGCGATTTAGTATTATATTACCTTTAAATAACACTATTTATTATCTCATTAACTCTAATCTAATTACGAAATCAATATTTTTTAATGAACATCGTATTGCAGGACAGCGACGTATCAATAACATCTATGGTGTCTATGTCTGCAGTCGTCGACTTACTATCAGGAGAGCCATGTGCTTGTACGCTGTCTTATAACATAAAAAAATATACAATGAATGTATATTTCTTAATTGTTTAGATTGTGTTTTGTGGAATTGCCACCATGGAAGTACAATAAGTTAAGCGCAGTAAAACAGCAAAAAAAAACCTTATTCCTATTATTATATATTACTAGCTGACCCGGCAGACCTTGTTCTGCTACTTTTTTTAAATGTGATTATTGTAAAAAAAATTGGGGTTAGTCACCCTTGTCAATTAGGGGTAGGAAAAATAGGTGTTAGCCGATTCTCAGACCTACTCAATATGCTCGTAAAATTTCATGAGAATCGGTCAAGCCGTTTCGGAGTAGTACGGGAACGAACATTGTGATACGAGAATTTTATATATAAGATTTCTAGTGGTATTGAGTTAATCTTTATCTATATATATCTTTATCTATATATTAAAATCAATGCCACTTTTCGTTGAAAATTTATAACTCAAGAACGGTCTTACCTATCCGAACCAAATGTTTGAGCTTTGTTCGGACTATTAGTAGATGGTTTATGTGAAGCAAAGAGAATATTATAATCACTACGTATATGTGAAATTTGCACAAACTCGGTCGAGCATTTCTTCATTTATCACATTTTTTTTAACAATTGAATTCAATAATTAATGGTGGATCATTTTGTTAATAGTGGGTATATTTCAGTTAAATTGAAACTTAAAAAATAGTTGTCTAGTAATATATTATTAGACAGCTATTTTAAAAGTTTCGATTATATATATTATAATATAATATACGTACAACATAATTGTGCTGCCTTTCTTTCTTTCTTTAAGTTTTGGCCTTCACGTTAGTATTTTCCATTAGTGAAGTAGAAATTTGCATCGAATTTTATATCAATTTTAATTAGTCATCAGTCATAAGTCGTCAGTAAGTCATGTCAGCGTCTTGGGTAAAGCGGTGGCCTCATCACTCAAGCTGATGTAATGAGATTTGGCGACAACGAGGAAATACACGAATAAGCCAATTGAGTAGCACAAAGTTAGTAAGGCGATAGCTGCGATTTCTTTCGGTAGGTAAATAATAATTTTTATCTATTTGCCTTAATTTAACTATAAATCGTCACTAATAGATCATGTATCGATATCGATATTCTACTTTTTCTGGGCAGCCTAATAATGTCAAAGTGGCAGCCATATTTAGTAGCCGACGGCAGGCTTTTTTTGCCATAAAAAGCTATCAAAACCAGTTCGTTATTAACAAACATATAAAAGTACGTTAAAAATCAAAAAGTCGAATTGGTAACCTCCTTAAGTAAGTAATTAAGTAAGTAAGTAATCTTCACACCCATATCTCCAACGGGGTAGGTAGAGGCACAACCAGGAAGGCACCCACGACTAGCCGAAGACACTAAGTTCCACAATGTGATAGGTGGGAAGCTTATAGCCAACCGGACACATATCCAAACCCGGCCACGATAATTTTATTGGAAAATTGAAAAGATATATTTTCTATTTTTTTATTGTTGTTTCTAGAGTCGTTAAAAATATACAACGTATTCATAGCCTTGAATTACCACTGATTTTTAACAATTAATAATGCGAGTTTTTGGCGCCATCGTGAAAGAAGATGGTCGTATGTAATTATTTCGTTCGTAATTATTGAATTTGGTGTTAATTATGAGTAAAATTAGTTAATTTTAGTAGGAATCAATTTAATTTTGTTCAGATAAAGTGCACGAGTGAAATAATTTTAAAGGAATTAGTATATCGAGTTTTTCCTCGCTGTCGCCAAATTTCACTAGTTGAGCTTAAGTAATGAAGCCACCGATTTACTCAAGAGCCTGACATGACTTTGTAAATAGTGACTAATGACTTTATAAAGACTTAATTCACGTACCTAACATTGGCTAAGTAAGCCGTGAAAACCGATTGAAAGCCATATCTATAAACAAAAGAATTAATAATGCAAATAAACCCAGAACAAGAAACTTTTACATAACGTCTTAAGGATCGAATAAGTTTTGATAATAGCCCGACCCTAATCTGGTTATTAGATCCATAACAAAGAAATTACAACTGCCCCATTATTTCATAATGACAATTAAACTTTAAAATTTATTCATCATCCATTAAGCTTAAATGATTACATGCAAAAGCCACATTAATAAAAAAAATAACCATCGAGCCGTGTCCCACTTACAATTGCGAAAACTCCGGAAATTAGTTTCGTGGGTTTAATTTAAACCTTGAAGCGTTTTCAAATAGTAATAAAACGTTGGTTAGAATTTTCCCTTTTAAACTCTAGAGAATTCTATTCTAAATGTATTAATTAGTGTGTTATTAAATACCTAATTACTGTGGTGGATAGTAGTCCTTTTTACAAATTTGGTATTAAAATAGTATGTAATTTTTACATAGTTGTATTTAAAAAAAAAAGTGTCGTCCTGACCATATCCCCGAAGAGGTAGGCAGAGGTACAACCAAGACACCCACGACTAGCCGAAGACACTGTCCCACAATGTGATAGGTGGCAAGCCTATCGCCAACCGGGCACATTTCCAATCCCGACCAACATTTTGTGATTAGAAAATTGGAAAAATTCAATTGTCTTTTTGTTGGCCGACCCGGGATTCAAACCCGTGACCTCATACAGTCAAGTTCAACACCCGGACCGCTAGACCACAGAGGCTATTTAAAATAAATTTGTATTTAAAATAAAGCAATTTAATTTGTTATCTAAAATGACTTGAAATGGCAACATGTGTTATATTAATTTAACCATGGAAGTATTATACGTAAATGATTAAAATAAAATGTTTTTTAACACTATTAACAAAAAATACAGTACTTATCTTACTATATTTAAATTACTTGTCACGTTGTTTGTCCGCGATGAACTCCTATTGTATGTCTCGATTCCAAACATGTAAAGCAATAGCTTTACAAAATCTCAACTTTTAATGATATAAAGCTTTGCCCTTAAATGTAACCGAAGTCTACATCAGAGCTTTGCTGACTCACTTTGCATCTCATCAATCATACACCTACTATTAACTACGTGTCACGTTGTTTGTCCGAGTGGACTTCTAAACTACTTAACCGATTTCAATCAAATTTGCACACCAAAT
>NJDD01000005.1:179821-221723 GCA_002245505.1 Calephelis nemesis
CGTGACGAGCTGCTTGATCACAATAAAAGCACATATTTACGGCAACTAAATGCTAGTCCGTCACAGTAACATCCGGGTCAGGAATTTTAATTAGGTTAATGTATTGGAACCTCAGTTTGTATGACAGATTTACTGCAAGAATAAATTAAGAGACCATTAACATGGTAACGGCAAAGGTAATAACTAAGAATGTTGAACATAATAACCCAAGGACCCAGACCTAGGAACATATATTAACCGCGTTAATAAAAGATGTCAATTAACATTAAATCTACAATTAAGTTTCAATTTTGTACAGTAAATGTCGAATTAATAACTGATTAAAAAATATATCTTTACGCCCATATCCTCGAAGCAGATACAACCAGGGTACCCATGACTATACAAAGTCACTAAGCCCTACAATTTGAGAGATGGCAAGCCTATCGATAGTCAGGCACACCTCCAATCCCGGGCGTTTTTTTTTTATTAGAACATTGAAAATGCACATTATCTATTTTTTTTGTTGGACGACCCGGGGATTGAATCTGGAACCTCAAAAACTAAAACCTTATTAAAAGATAATATTAATAGTAAATATCACTAGACAAGTTACACAAATTGAATCTAACCCCAAAGTAAGCAAATTATATGCTTGTATTATGGGTGTTAGTCAACGATTCTAATACATAGATTATACCTACTTAAATATATAGCAGAATTTTAATAAACACCTAGACCCGGAAATATACTCAACTAAAATTTTAATTACATAAATGCCTGTCCCCATCGGGAATCGACGCAGCGTCACGTTTGATCGATGGAGCTAGGCGTGCACGCTACCCCACGATCAACGAGGCGGTTAGATAATCGACGTCTCTGAGTATGATCGTTAGTCATGTTACAAAAGCTGTTAGTTTTTTAGTTTTTACAAATATAGATATGAAGTTCAGCTTGTCGTGGCTTTGGTTTTCATCTAAAAGCAAATATGTAAAAAAATACATTGCAAATTGGAACTATCCAAAGTGCCAAGCTGTTGAGGAAGCTCGATCAACATGCATAAAATTCATCTTTTTACTATTACTCAAGTTAAATTTATAGCTAATAAACTTACTTATGATAAAACAAAATAGAACGCTATAAATGATTTATGTAAAATTAACAATGACTAATTATAAACAATCAAGGGTTCAATTACGTTCTAGAAATATATCTAATTTGTGTAAAGAATCCACTATGGTTTATGTAGAAATTTTTTTAGATCAAGTAACGTCAGTGATGTTAAACACTCAACCAGAAGATGTGACCTAAAGGTTTTGTAAACTTTTAAACACCTACTTGTCCTCTTTGTGTTTATTACAGTTTATTAACTAAACCTATCTACGACCAGTCGTCAGTGAAGTGTGAAATGCCCTGTAAAGGTTGCTTCCTAACATTTGCGGGAGGAACATTCATTCAAAATGTCTACTCATTAATACATAATTGTGACCTTCAGTTTCATAGAGATGAATCTCGCAAATAGCTGCTAAATTTAATCAGTAGTATTAACATTCTTTATATTAACCCATTTAAATGAAGATAAAAGGAATATCTATGTTAATTACATTCAAATTTGAGTTTCATTTCAATGTCTTTTATCTTAAGTGCCTTTCTTTTCAGAGTTTAATCGTTGGCTATATCAAGAACTAAACCGAAAATAATGAAGCGTGAGTTAATATTAATCATTTTATATATGACGTATGAGTTTTTTTAATAATTTTGGATTAGTACCATCGCCTCTGTGGTCTAGTGGTTCAGTTATTGGACTTGACTGCATAGGGTCCCGGGGTCAAATCCCTGGTCGGGCAACAAAAAGTGCTGGTAGTGCCTCTGCCTACCTCTTCGGGGATATGGGCGTGAAGATACATTTGGATTAGTACCACAGCTTTCTGAAATTTAGGAGCCTAGTAAGCTAACACCGTAGCATACTACTGGTTTACTAAATTTTTGTTACGTTTGTAACAGTCATACTCAAAGCCGGATGATCATAACGTATTTTTTTTTTATAACATTGGAAGGCAAACAAGCAGATGGATTTCCTGATGGTAAGAAATTCCCGCCGCCTAGAGACACCAAAGGTGGTAATGGTGCGTTGCAAACCAGAGGCCGGGATGTTAGGCCTCGAGCAAAAGTAAGTTAACTGGCTACCTTACCCTCCTAACCGGAACACGTCATGACGTTATGGCGGCAGGAATAGGTAAGGCGGTGGTACCAATCCGGGTGAATCGCTGCAAAACTCTCCCACCTAGTCAGATGCCACGGTGTCAAATTTATTTGCCTCAGGTTGGCAACGCACTATTACCACCTTTGGTGTTTTTAGATAGCGTGAATTTCTTACCATCAGGAAATCCGTCTGCTTGCATGCCTTCCGATATCATAAAATAAATTAAATAAACCAACCGACCATCATAGCGTGGCGATAGTATAGTTGTTCAATGAAAACATAGCAAGTCACAAGAAACTTTTCACAGAGTTCTTACTTAAATATTCTTCAAACATGCCTTTATAATGGAGTGTACTTGAGTATTATTGAGTGTTGTTGAGTTTAGCTTAAGAGATAAGTACACAAACTCAACTTTACATGCTTAAATGAGGCTAATGTACTTTAGCTGGAGCATAATTTTAATTCTATTTTTTATATAACTTCATGTTATATAAATTTAAATCTTTAAAATTCGACAGCCTATTTTGATAGGCAACCCTGTATCAATGTGTTCGTAATAAAACAGCGCTTACGTTGATATACATTTAGTCTATTATCCAATAAGTGAAAGTAACTGATATCGTCATACCTGTTTGTACCTGGCAACCCAATATATTGTCCAGGTAAATAATAGGCAACCCAACGTCTGCACATTCTACATATTTTATATTTTACATCAGAGTAATATTTTCTTATTATCATGTTGCAACATTTCATGAAAAATCATTTTTTAACAATAAATAATAATATTCTGTGCAGGATATTTTTTGGCAACCCATTTTTAATATATTCTGTGATATACTACATTTATTATAAAATACATTTTATTCTATTATCAGCTTGGTGAAGGTCGATTTAGGTTCGGATCTTAGACAACTACCACCAGTGGTCTTGTTGGGAATGATTTATAAAAAACCAGTGCCTGCTTCTTTTGATATTGATATTGATATCCCTATCAAGCACCTCAAAAATCTGGTGGTCTCTTCTTTAAGCTAGTATGATAAGTAAAAGCATAAAAAAGTTTTAATAAAACTAATATAAATGTATGCTTAATACAAACGCCAAACCAACCGGCCATCATAGCATGCCGGTAGTATAGCTGTTCTATGAAATCATTGCAAGTCCCAAGAAACTTTTTACGGAGTTCTTACTTAAATATTCTTCAAACATGCCTTTATAATTGAGTGCACTTGAGTTTTATTGAGTGTTGTTGAGTTGAGCTTAAGAAATAAGTACACAAACTCAACTTTACATTCTTAAATGTGGCTATTAAAGTACTTTAGCTGAAAACTTACTTTAGCTGACTTTTCCCCCGTGTTGGTCCGGGCTCGTTTGAAGAATAGACCATCTGCCTTCCTGCTAGGCAGCTCGTAAAAGGCGAGCGAAGGCTTACTGTCACTAACACCGTGACACCTGACTAGGTGGTAGAGTTTCGCATCGACTCAACCGGATTGGTACCACCGCCTTACCTATTCCTGCCGCCATAACGTCATGACGTGTTCCGGTTCGGAGGGTAAGGTAGCCGGTATACTTACTTTTGCTCAAGGCCTAACATCCCGGCCTCAGGTTGGCAGCGCACCATTACCACCTTTGGTGTCTCTAGGCGGCGGAAATTTCTTATCATCAGGAAATCCGTCTGCTTGTTGCCTTCCAATATCATAAAAAAAGCATCATTTTAATTCTATTTTTTACGTAACTTCAAATTTCGTAACACTCTTATATTTGTTTTACTTTCAAATGATGAGGTAGCTAAAAATAAGTCTAAAATATGGAAGTTTCGGGGCTTATATTTGCCGTTACTATATTTTGCCAATTCTTTTGATACTATCCTCGACTCCGATAAATCAAATTTAAAAACTAAGACGTCGACTTTGGTTTCGATAAAAATACTTCCGTTACATCTCTAATCTAATACATCAGCCTCCTCAAACCTCAGCTAATCTCCAGACTTTGTTTAGAAAGTTATGTCAAGTTATGAAGCCACTCCGAAGCTTGTTGACTAATTTGCATGTCAAATTAGTCAAACCATGACTCGTCACCAGTGACAATGCGTTTCATGAATGCTAGGTCGGAATTTACCTTCTAGAATCTAGTATGTCCTCAGCGACTCTCATGTGACTGACTTTTTTTCCCCGTGTTGGTCCGGGCTCCTTTGCAGAATAGACCATCTGCCTTTCTTGCCAGACAGCTCATAAAAGGCGAGCATAGGCTTATCATCACTAACACCGTGACATCTGACTAGGTGGTAGAGATTCGACTCGCCTGGATTGGTACCCCCGCCTTACCTATTCCTGCCGCCATAACGTCATGATGTGTTCCTTTTCGGAGGGTAAGGTAGCCGGTAAACTTACTTTTGCTCGAGGCCTAACATCCTGACCTCAGGTTGGCAACGCACCATTACCGTCTTTGGTGTCTCTAGGCGGGGCGTGAATTTCTTACCATCAGGAAATCCGTCTGCTTGTTTGCCTTCCTATAACATAAAAAAAGATAATTCAGATATTTTGGGACTAGCTAAGCGTCAAATGATTAGTTACAATAATACTCTCGACTCGTGAGATACAGAAAGTTCAGCGGCTATCTCTCTCAAATTTGATTAAGGATTTTCGGTCACTGTTTTCTTCACTTTTGCGATGTTAACTTCCAAAGCGAGGCAAATCTTTCATCACATAACACAAGTTTGGGATAAAGTTGATTCATCGTAAGCCTTTTGTAACATTTTCATTGACTTCGAACACAAATTTCCTTTGGTGATACAAAATTAAAGACGAACTCTCTGTTTGATGTTTTAGTGCATAATGAAATTCGCAATACGCAATAAATGTTATACAACTACATACACTATATATCTTCTATATATATAAAAATCAATTGCTGTTCGTTAGTCTCGCTAAAACTCGAGAACGGCTAAACCGATTTCGATAATTTTAGTTTTGAATTATTTGTTCAAGTCCAGGGAAGGTTTAAAAGATAAGAAAAAGGAAAAAAAAACTTTAGAACAACATTTTACTTTTTCCCATACAAACTGAACGGGTGGAACGAAGTTCGCCGGGACAGCTAGTAATATAAATAATACTATATGTTATTTAAACTCCGCGCTAAAGTGTAAACAGTTGTGCCAAACAACATAAAAAAAAACAAAAATTTGAATTTGGAACCATAAAGAAATAATTAATTCCCGATATTTTTTGACTGACTACATTAGAGTACTAAAATGCGAATATTTAAAAAGCTTAGAATATTATGTTCTACAATTTTGATCCTCGGCTCTAGTTGAAATTCTTTCATCTTCCTTGTACCGTAAATATTAAAATTATCATTCAAATTTAGCTCAATATTTCAACGGAAAATAAAGGCTTCGTTTTTTTGTCTTAGTAGGTATTTGTTTGAGTCGTAGACGTAGATAATTGTTCTCAATCAACAGGCACACATTTAATAATGAATTAACTTTGGAAATGCAGGTAAAACGATGTGCAATACATAGTTATTTATATTTTAGTTGCAAAATAAGCCCACTTTGTTGCTGTCCGATTGTAGTCTGTAATGTATGCAAGGTGTAATACCCACGGGACCGTCAGCACAACTCTTGCATGCAGCATTGCCACAAACCACCAAAATGTAGAAGTACTCTTTAAATTATGCGCTTCGGCTATATTCGTAAAGCTTCGGAAATCCGAATGTATTTTAAAGATCTACATAGAGTTGTTATTACATAATTAATAATTTTACTTAAATTTAGTTACTTAAAGTTAGTTAGCCAATTTAAAAATAAAAGTATAAAGTGTAAAAAGAGTAAAAAGTGTAATGCCGAAGCGCAAAATTTAAATACTAGTACTGTAGGTATATTTTAGATCTATTTTTTTAGAAAAACGTTGCCTTTTATTAAGTTGCACTACACAAGAAATTCCGTATTAAGAAAAGTGTTTAAAAACATAAAAAAGTAACATGACCTACAGGATGCTTGATCCTTCCCTGATTTATTATTTAATGTCACATATCTTTTGGGTTTTGAGGATAATCTATGTGTGTGTCTTAGTTGCATAACTTGAAAGTTAGCGCTGTTTGAATACAATCCTTTTGCAAGGGTTATGTATGTAGAGAGCTATTCATTTTCAAAATAAAAATATAATACATACATACATATATTTTACAGTATCATCAGGGCTTTGAAACTAAAGATAAAAAAGACTGTTTTTAAAGATAAAAAAATATAATACATACATACATATCTTCACGCCAAGTCCCTTACGGGGTAGGCAGAGAGTATCGAGTAAACCTCACCAACCTGACAAAACTGTCTAGCTTCCTTCACATTCATTACTCTTTTCATACAAACACGCCGATTTCGGAGACTCTTGACACCACCCTCGGATAATATCCGATTGATCTGATCGTGGAATGTCAGCTTTGGTTTCCCCAGGTCCTACCTACCTACATCCATCCACATTCGCATTGTATATCTACCTCGTCAATATTTCATAAATATAATAACAACTTTTTAAAAATCGGTGTATATTTTAACTTTAAACCATTGCTAGGTTGTATCCGAACATACTGTATAACTAGCTGTACCGGCGAACTCTGTACCAAACCGTTCAGTTTGTAACAATAAAATTAGAAACACAAAAAACAAGCAGTGAAAATTTTTGCAAGTTTTGTTTTTAAGTATCAAGATAAAACCCATTTACTATTTACATCCGTAGTTGTTCTCCGTCTGTTTTATTTTATCAGTTAGAGAGATTGAAATATATAAAAATTAGCCGACTAGCAAAGTCGTTCCGTCCGACAGTTTGTTGGGGCAAAATGCTTTTTTTTAATTTCCCCGAAGTTTTCCCTTTCCCTTATCTTTTAAAACATTCACGAATATTTGTAAATCCCTAATTATGCAACTTCGTCTGGGTTCTTTCTAATTTTAGCGAGCAAAACGAAAAAATACACGAAACATGAAACTTGCTTGCTACCAGATAGCAACTAATTAGGTAGGCGCCGCCTATATTGTAATAATTCCTTTACCGGTAGTAAAGGTATTATTACAATATATCCGAACATACTGTATAACTAGCTGTCCCGGCGAACTTTGTACCAAACCGTTCAGTTTGTAACAATAAAATTGTTAAATTAAAGTAGAAACACAAAAAACAAACAGTGAATATTTTTGCAAGTTTTGTTTCTAAGTATTAAGATAAAACCCATTTACTATTTACATCCGTAGTTGTTCTCTGTCTGTTTTATTTTAACAGTCAGAGAGTTCCAAATACATAAAATTAGCCGACCTAGCAAAGTTCGTTTCGTCCGGCAGCTTACACACATACATACCTATCTTCACGCCAAGTCCCTTAAAGGGTAAGCAGAGAGTATCGAGTGCCAGACCTCACGATCCTGACAAACCCGTCTACTGTCTAGCTTCCTTATTGACTGCAAACATTTAAGACAAACTCTTTGTTTGATGTTTTTGTTTATTATGAAATTCGCAATACACAATAAATATGACAGAACTGAAAAAAACACTGTATTTAATATAAATAACATAAGCAATTTAAACTCCTCGCTAAAGTGGAACCAGAACAGAGAATTTGGATTTGAAATACAGTAGGTACCTACTGTAATTATGGATAAATTTATAAATATATAATATAATACATAGTAAATAAATAAATACTATAAACAATTTTAATAAAAAAAGTATGACAGCTTATTGAGGCAAAATGCTTTTTTTTAATTTCCTCGCAGTTTTCTCTTTCCCTTAGCTTTTAAACCGTTCACGATTATTTTAAATCCGTAATTAAGCGAGTTCTTCTGGGTTCTTTGTAACTTTAGCGAGAAATACTAATACTAGTCACTAGCACCGTGACATCCTACTAGGTTTCGCAGCGACTCAATCGGATAGGTACTACCGCCTTACCTATTTCTGCCGCCATAACGTCATGCCGTGTTCTGGTTTGGAGGGTAAGGTAGCCGGTCAACTTACTTTTGC
The DNA here is from genome assembly GCA_002245505.1 of Calephelis nemesis. Lineage (NCBI taxonomy): Eukaryota > Metazoa > Arthropoda > Insecta > Lepidoptera > Riodinidae > Calephelis > Calephelis nemesis. The sequence continues at coordinate 188,014 of NJDD01000005.1, forward strand.
TCGAGGCCTAACATCTCGACCTCAGGTTGGCAACGCACCATTACCACCTTTGGTGTCTCTAGGCGTCGTGAATTTCTTACCATCAGGAAATCCGTCTGCTTGTTTGCCTTCCATTATCATAAAAAAAGCGAGTTCGTCTGGGCGCTTTCGAATTTTACGACAAATACGAAAAGATACACGAAACATGAAACTTGCTTGCTACCAGATAGCAACTAATTAGGAAGGCGCCGCCTATATTGTAATAATTCCTTTACTACCGTTAAACATGTCAATTAAGACACACCTATTACCAACAATGGCGGTATTGTGTGGGAGACGTATGGCCAGTAATTTGTTGACAATCAATCTCAGGCCAGCAACACAATAGCCGCAATTATTGAAATACACTAATTGGTTAAATTGAATTTCTTCTTTAGTAACAATATTTAGTAATCCCCGTGTTGGTCCGGGCTCCTTTGCAGAATAGACCATCTGCCTTCCTGCCAGGCAGCTCGTAAAAGGCGAGCATAGGCTTACCGACACTAACACCCTGACAGCCTACTAGGCGGTAGAGTTTCGCAACGACTCTTCCGGATTGGTACCACCGCCTTACGTATTCCTGCCGCCAACGTTCAATGCTGACGTGCTCCGGTTCGGAGGGTAAGGCCTGTAAACTTACTTTTGCTCGAGGCCTAACATCCTGGTCTCAGGTTGGCAATGCACCATTACCACCTTTGGTGTCTCTAGGAATAAGGAAATCCGTCTATTTGTTTGCCTTTCATTATCATAAATAAATAAATATATACTTCTACAATTATATTACAATTTGAAAGTTTGTTTGTCCTTTCAATTAAAAAAGAATGGATAATTGAAACATGGTATTCGCAAACAGTGACATTACGATGAAAGAACTTTACCACGACGTCTATATCGTAACCTCACCTCAATGTCATGCGTGCTAAAGGGTTAGGGTGGCTGGTAGACACTTCGATCGTAAGACAACAATAGCTTCCGCCCGCGACTCCGTCCGCGCGGATGTCGGTCTAAAACTGAAAAATAAAGATTTTTTTCTACGTATTTTTCCAGGATAAAAAGCATCCTATTTTATGCCCAGGATAATAAGGTATGATTATACCACGTTTCATCGAAATAGAACCGTTAGTTTTCACGTGATGCTTGAACATACAAACAGACAGACAGACAAAAAATTGTTTAATCACGAATTTGGGTTTGGTATCGATCCAGTATCAGGCAGGGGGTGTCCCTGTTATTTATTTTTTCAATATTTTTAATGTACAGAATTGACCCTTCTACAGATTTATTATATGTATATATTTTTTGTTCATTTGTCACCAAGAAACGGGTGCTAATTACACTCGTCTCTTACGAGCTGTTTGGAAAATTGGCATTGCTCTGATTTGTTGTAAATTTCCGGACCCGGTGGTCTAACTGTGCGGTGTTGGGCTTAACTTCACAAGCTTTGATCCCCGAGTCAGGTATCGAATGATAGTATTTTGCCATTTTTTTTTAATAAAATTGACGATGCCTGGGATCAAGGGCGTCGCCAGCCGATGGCGCAGGGGGGGGCAAGTTGACTTTACATACTACAATTCATACTTTTCTCATTCTCTATGAATGAGAAAAGTAGGTATGAATTGTAGGTATTCTGTGACAGTACAGAGTCCAATGTGTAAAGCTAGAGCACGAGCTCTTGACTATGCAATAAAAAACTTGTAAATAAGTTATAATAACATTTACTAGAAAAATAGAATAAAAAGGAATTTGAATAAGTGTACAGCGTACAGCGTATTTTTTTTAATTATCAGATTTTAATATTATAATGGTCGTTGTTTGTTTATATTAGGTTAATTAAAATATAATTTTCGGGGATTCATTGTAAACTTCTCGACCACCTTATTATTAAAATCTTGTCGTAAGTTTCCATGTATAAGTTTACGGTGCACACTCATCATGGCCAAACCATTGAGGCGATTTTCACTCATAGAGCTTCTTAGCCAGGTTTTTAGTCTCCTGAGGCTGCTAAACGATCGCTCTACCGTACACGTCGTGCACGGAAGAGTGAACAAAATTTTCAACGCTTTTTCCGTGTCGGGAAAGAAGGTTTTTGCTTCTTTTAGGATATCAACAACGGTTTGATCTGTTGAGTTTGGTTTATTATGCCAGAATTGCTGCCAAAGCTCGACTTCAATTTTTATGTTTGGTAAATTATAAAACTGAGCGATAGTTTCGCAAGTTTCTGTGAGATTTTCGACTGACATCGTTTGCATTTGTGCGGGGTGTAATTTAGATAAAGCAAATGATGGAGTATTTTCTTCAGCAAAGCGTGTTTCAAGCGATGTACCTAATAACAGAGTCCAAGTATGGTATTAATAATGATCTTTTCCAGAATTCTGAAGGGCTTTCTGCTGGGTGATTGCATGGTTGCATTGGTTGCATGATATTTGGCAACTTTTTTAGAATCTCTAGGGGGGGGCAGCTGCCCCTTCCTGCCCCCCCTTGGCGACGCCCTTGCCTGGGATTGAATAACTGTCCGGTGGGCGAAAGGTATGCCATCGAACACATGGAGGTACTAAGTACCTTTAGCTAATCGTGTGTGCCTCTTCCTCTGCATTACACTTTGATAAATACGGGCGTGAAGTTATTATTACTTTTTATTTGTTTTAAGCTATATCTATTTTGTTATTTTTAATTAATACATCGAAGTAGAAACTATTGCGTGAAATATAACATCAGATTGTCATGTCCAAACACTTTTAAAAAGATTCAAACAAAGCTAGAAAAATAACATAAAAAAAACTGTTTTTAAACAAGCTTTTATTTAAATTCTCTAAAAAGAAGAGTTCATTAATAAAACTATACTGCCACCTTGAATGGTCCGCCATATTGGATTTAGAATGACGTCACCTATTTTCTCGTGCTTTGTCATCCAAACCAAACGTGTCTACAAAATTTCAGCTCAATCGGTTGAAGTCTGCTTCAAAATTGAGTTCAAAAATTCCACCCGAACTAACGTACATACATTGCAATTTAATGAAAGCTTCTTAAAAGCTACAAACTTTAGTTAGACCAAAGTCTTGCATTATTAAACTTTAATTAAGTACTTGAAACGGGTCAAAGTAGCAAGCGTTTTGACCCGTTCAAAGCTATTTCAGTTAAAAGTATTTTCACGCCTATATCCCCGAAGAGGTAATCAGAGGCACAACCAGGGCACCCACGACTAGCCGTAGACACTAAGTCCCACAATATGATAAGTGGCGAGCCTATCGCCAACAAGGCACATATCTAATCCCAGAAAACATTTTTGTTTTTTAAAAATTGTAAAAAACAAATTTTCTTTATGTTGCCCAAACCGTTAAACGAACCCAGGACCTCATGCAGTCCAGTCTAACACCTGGATTGCTAGACCACAGAGGTTATTTCAGTTAAGCTACTGATGGTAAAAATAGACATCGTACTATACTCATTCCGTGTAAGTGTTAGTTTTCCGCTTACAACATTAATTAATGTTATTTATATATGTATTTATGTATAATTATATAGCCTTATTTGTACGGATTAATATTCATTACTATACTCTTTCTACCTCCTTTTCATCGTGTGAATCCAGTTCCAATCCAATCTCAGGTGAGTATAAACAAACTAGTTAGAGATACCGAAATCTCCGAAACGGGCGAGCTTATATGAAAAGGGTAATGAATGTGAAGAAAGCCAGACAGTTTTGTCAGGCTCGTGAGCACTCGATACTCTCTGCCTACCACGTAAGGGACTTGGCGTGAAGATATGTATGTACAGTATAATAAACGACCATATTTTTTCAGATAGTTATTTGGAAAGTAGCATGAAAACATTATTTAAAACTTTAAAACTTGCATTGACTGATCTCAATAGGTATTGACGTTTAGATAAAACTTTAAGAACAAAAATTTATTCAAATTAGTCGGCCTATTGACTTATAGTTTGAAAGTTATTTGAGGTAACACCCTCAATTAAATCCATCTCCTAAATGCCAACGAAAAAGGGTCAACTTTTCAGTAGATCCTCAAAATCAAAATTTTTAATAAAAAGCTTGCTTTGCAAAGTTACGTAGTTTAGCCGATTTTTGCCTCTACATAACGGGCTAAGAATGAAAACTTCGTGATTCATTGATTGCTGAGGAAATAGGGATATATTAAGTTCTTAAATATTACGTACATTTAAGAACTTAATATATCCCTATTACAGTGATTACTGCCCACCTTTTCAGCCTTACAATATAATATTTGAAATTAAATAGTAATTCATAAATTTATTTCAATTTATAACAAAGTTCAACACTCATATAGAAAAAGTAATAAAAAACCAAAGAAACTAACCGTCTAAACAGAATCGAAATTAAATTGATATAAATCGCAAAACAATTCTTACAAAATTAAAATAAAAAATAAAATCATACTTTAATAAATAAAATTTCGGTAAAATTAAATTAAGCATTGGTAATTTAACAGACATTTTTTTATCAAAGCTAAGGGTTACAGTTTAGAGGAATGAAATACATTTCTTTTGTAGGTCTTGTTAAATTGTAATTTGGAGAGCGTCTTCACTCCTCTTGAGATATCGCTTACTTCGGCCTTCAACCACGCCCGAAAGCTCTTGACACGAACTTAAATTCAATATGGAAGCTCCTTCACGACTTAAAACGTTCGCCATCTGAATTTGTGACAGCTTTTTCGCCTTCTAGTGTTGGAAATATCACAGTTAATTAATTTACAAACACCATAAATCGTGAAACGTTTTGTGATAAATAAGCCCACTAATACTTTCTTTGCAGCTAGATAACTTTGCTTGTTTGAACATACACTTTTTAACCGAGTTCAAAAAAACGAGCTCAATTCAGCGGGTATATTTTATTTATGTTTGTACACCGATTTCTCCGAGGTTTCTGAACCGATTAACTTAATTCTTTTTGTTTGATGCAGAATAGTTTCGAATTGATCCCATAAAAATTAGGTTCAAGTAGGCCAGTTAGTTTTTATTATATGAGTATTTTTTTACCTATTTACACCTCTCCCGATGTTTATTGAAGTGAAAACTTCTTTAGCGGCGTTGCGCACTTTATTAGAATAGGTAAAAACGTCTAAACTCGCTTCAGGACACGTGCCCTGATCGAAAATTCGTAGGACGGCGCAGGGCGCTTGCGTGAATATTCGTGTAGTCATGTTTGTGTAAGATAGCGCAATAAATTATTATTGTTTTCTACTACATAAATGATAGTACTTTCATACTGATAGTTAAAGCAATTCGTGCAAAATTACTCCCCAACCAATCCACAATATCAAAAATTCACAACGTTAATATTCAAGTTTTCACTTTTGCCGGCACTCCCGGGGTGTGGGTTGAGTTGTCTTTTTTATTAAATTTCATCATAGCAGCAATAAACTAAAAGGTAATAAATAAAAATAACCACGTTAATTAAAAAACAAAGATTTAATATTAAATATATTTCCTATCACTTATATGTGCTATTTACTAATAGGTTTGAAGTCCCACAGTCCCAAAATCCACAAAAAGTAAAATTAGTGTCTGTTAGGTACCTACCTACATCTTTTCAAAATTTATCTATACATGTAATAAATCTGTAGAAGGGTCAATTCTGTACATTGAAAATATTAAAAAAAATAACAGGGGGTGTTACTAGATCGATACCAAACCCAAATATGTGATTAAAAAAAATTTCGTCTGTCTGTCTGTATGTTCAGGCATCACGTGAAAACTAACGGTTCGATTTCAATGAAACTTGGTATAATTATACCTCATTATCCTGGGCATAAAATAGGATACTTTTTATCCTGGAAAAATGCGTAGAAAAAATCTTTATTTTTCAGTTTTAGACAGACGTCCGCGCGGACCGAGTTGCGGGCGGAAGCTATATTAAGAATAAAAATGCACTTTATCAGTTTTCTTCCATTTCTGAAACATAAAATCATGAATTACATAAAACTCTTTTTTTGACGTTTAAAACATTTTACTCTATCAGAATAGATTAATTGTCACAATTTTAACTTTTTGTGGGTTGACGGACTATTGCTTGTCAGCATCCAAATATAAATGTATGGTAAGATCGATATCTGAGAATTTCTGTGCAAGTGCATTTTTTGATAATAATTTACACTTTCATCGTTGGCGCACTTAATAGAACTTCAATTCAAAATTTTCAAATCACATTTACCGTATTATTACATACTTTTATATTATTACTATACCATATTACTCGTACTGCTACCGATTTCACTTACTACCCATATTAAGATTGATAACGGTGCAGATGTTATATAGTAATAATCGAAACCAATACATTATTATTAAATTGATGTAGAACAGTACAAGAATTTGCTTTTTTCGATAAATTTATTCGAATTCTACAAACATCGAAGAAACTACGGATGTGTTACTTTTAGAAGCTTCATTGAATGAAATTCAAAAGAGAAGCAGGCCAACCCAGATACATCTTATTCTCACTATGAAATATACAACCATTTTGAAACATTGCTTAAGGCAGTTCAGAGTCCTATTTGTGGCCGGAAAAGGGTAAAATGTTTCGATAAACGTTTCTGATTTTGTAATATTTTCACTCAACGTACACACGTCATAAAATTCAGTTTTTGATAAATTTAAGAGGCTATTACTTTCTATTTTCTGATAAATACCAGTCAAATCTTTAACTGACTCCAAAAATAGGTGTTCATACATTCAACTAAGGTTGTTTATTTCATTTTCATATATTTTAACGAAATCTCTAGGCCATAAAAAGAAGGTAAATAATAACTCCGAGGTGATCCCATATCCACACGTGAAACGTGAAAAGAATATTTCTCTTTCCAGTTCTGTATAAATGAGATAGACAGAGAATGAAATAATCCCTGGTGGATTTTTGGTGGTACTTGATATTGAAGCTACTCGGTTTCCTTGTTCACTTGGTAAGCGATGTATTTTGAAAGTCTTTGAAAGGAATATACCCTGAGGAGAGGTGTGGTGTGAGAATTTTAAATGTTCACAAGCTAAAACACATGGCAAAAGGTTAGAAAGTTCTTAATATTGAGTGGGTAATTAGGTATAAATAAAACTATTTTTCGGAAATAATGTACTTAAATTAGGCCATTGCTGTTTAGGCACTTACTTCAAGCGTGTTTTAAATATTCTTTTACTTAATAAGGGGGGGATAATTTAGGGGGAAATTTTATATTTTATTCGCCTCTTTGGTCTAGCGGTTCAGTTATTGAACTTAATTGCATGAGGTCACGGGTTCGAATCCCGGGTCGGGTAACAAAAAGAAAATTGGGTTTTCCAATTTTCTAATAAAAAAAACGTTGCTCTGGATGGGATTTGTACCCGGTTGGCGGTAGGCTTACCACCTATCACATTGTGGGACTTAGTGTCTTCGGCTAGTCGTGGGTGCCCTGTTTGTGTCTTTGCCTATCTCTTCGGGGATATAGACATGAAGATACTTTTTTTTAAATATTTTAAACAAAAGACCTTAAATTTATGTATAAGTATATAAAATTAAACTTCATTGCCCGTGGACATCACATCACGCATAAATGGACGGACCAATCCCCCTAATTGTTTTTGGTTGTATTGGTGTTTGTCAGGACAAGGTAAAACCCCGAAAAAAATTGACCAATGCAATTCGTCGTAGAAGTTTCTCTGAAATTTTTAATTGCCTGCCGATACTGCGTCAGACAAAATGAATTCTGAAATGCCCATGGAATACGAAAACGTACATGTTGTCCGCGTCGTTATTATTTGTGAAGTGTCCAACGAACGTGATTTCTCCACGATTCTTTATTTGAAAACAAAATCTGATTTCGCAGTGTTAACAAAGACTTTGTTATTTTTTCACACATTGCATGATTGAGCTTTCTTTACTGAATAACTCACTGACCTATTGTTTGTGTTAACTTGAGGAGTTTTTTTTTATACAAGAGGAGGCAAACGAGCAAGTGGGTCACCTGATGGAAAGTGATCACCTCCGCCCACTAACATCCGCAACACCAGGAGTATCACATGCGCAGCTGACCTTTAAGGAATGAGTACGCTCTTTTCTTGAAGGTCCCTAATTCATGATTGTTTGGGAATACCGCCCTCGATAACAGATTCCGCAAAGGTGTGGTGCGAGGTAAAAAATGACGAAATCAATAAAAAAATATAGGGATCTAAAATTATGAAGGATAACTTATACAAAACTCGTTTTTATTTGACTTTTTGTAGATTTTTCTAAATCATTCATTTAAACGAGATTTCGGTTATTTCTCCTTTTGTCTTCTTTAAACCTTAAGTTGGCTAGCGGAAAATAAATTTATTAGGAATATGATTGGTCTATTGTTGAGGTTTCGTATTGTGAACCGTTGGAAAAACGTTTGTGAATCCACGACGTTTTGTATGAAGCGTTTCTTTATTGGTTAATTATTCGAAAATTCAAATTTGGAATAATTCATTTTAAACTGTTGAAATAATTTTTAAAAATTAGTTATTTACTTTGAGGGACTGTGGTCTAGCGGTTCAATTGTTGGACTTGACTTCTTGAGGTCCCGGGTTCGAATCCCGGGTCGGGCAACAAAAAGAAAATTGGATTTTTCCAATTTTCTAATAAAATAAAACGTTGCTCGGGATTGGAAATGTGCCCGGTTGGCGATAGGCTTGCCACCTATCACATTGTGGGACTTAGTGTCTTCGGCTAGTCGTGGGTGCCCTGGTTGTGCCTCTGCCTACCTCTTCGGGGATATGGGCGTGAAGATACTTTTTACGTTGAGTTATTCGAAACTGCTATTCATTTTCCGTGACTATTAGAAAATTTTAAAGTTTGCTAAACAAATAATGTAATTTTAATGGATTTAATTGAAATATTTTCATGAGCTGTGAAGAATGTTCTATATTCAAAATTTAAAATTTAATACCAACTTCTACAGAATGTAAAGTACAATAAATGGTATTTAGGTCGTTTAGAAACACCTGAATACCAAACAAATGAATTTTAATAAAAAAGTTTTAAAATATGTAATTGTAGAGATTTGAACAAAGTTTTACCAAGTCTTACGAATCGTGGCTTGCTATTTTATAGCTAGCTTTAATTGACCGCTAAAGCATTTGACATACTTCTTAGTAGAATTTTCTAAACGGTCATTCGTCTTGCTTGACAGACAAAGACATGAATGATCTCTCAGCCAGCAGAGTTAGAATCACTACACTACATTAGACCGCCTCGTTGGTCGAGTGGCTAGCGTACACGCCCTATCTACATCAACCAACCGCGAGGCTCGGGTTCGATTCCCGAAGGTGGCTGGCATTTGTGTGATGAACATTTATATGTTCTGCATTTCCGGGTCTGGGTGTTTTTTAAATTTATTCTGGTATCTATTTAAGTATTTCTATGTTATAGTATCGTTGACTGGCACCCATGCCACACGCATATAATTTGCTTACTTTGTGGTTAGATTTAATTTGTGTAACTTGTTCAGGGATATTTATTTATTTACTTTCATAGTATAAAACAAAGTCGCTTCCTCTGGCCCTATGTCCATTTGTATGCTTAAATCTTTAAAACTACGCAACGGATTTTGATTCAGTTTTTTTAAATAGATAAAGTGATTGACGATGAAGGTTTATATTTATATTTTATAACCGTGCGAAGCCGGGCAGCTAGTGAATAATAAAATACAAACATTGAATATATATAATAATAATAATAAGAAACATATATAATAAGGAATATTCTGAAAAGTTGTTTGGTTTAATTCCAGCCGCTGATTTCCACCTTAGAGTTTAAAGTATCATGCCCATCATCTTGATGCGTGGCGATTTACAACTGTGCGATTCCGGAGACATTTTTACCTCGTACAACACCTTTGTGGAATTAGTTACCGAGGGCGGTGTTTCCCAAACAATCATGACTTAGGGACCTTCAAAAATAGAACGAACTTATTCCTTAAAGGTCGACAACGCATCTGTGATACTCCTGATGTTGAGGATGTCCGTGGGCGGAGGTGATCACTTTCCATCAGGTGACTCACTAGCTCGTTTGCCTCCTCTTGTATATAAAAAAAGAAAACTGAAAATAATTTGCTTTGAATCGTTATCTGTTTCTACATTTGCATTTTTAAAACTATGTACGCCCCAAATAGCAATAACAAATGGCAATGGCATAATAAACATCCTGAGATAAATTACACAAATTGAATCTAACCGCAAAGTAAGCAAATTCAAGCTTCAGTCATAAATAATTTGTCTTGAGATGTTTATTATTTACGAGTATTTATTGGAGCTGTCTTCTATTCAGTGGCCAATGTAAGGATTTTACATATTTCGTCAATATATGAAAGTAATACCAATATATTATGTTAATATCAGAGATACTTAACATACTCACATATTACATATCTTCAAGCCAAGTCCTGTACGAGGTAGAAAGAGAGTATCGAATGCCAAACCTCACGATCCTTGCAAACCTGCCTGGCTCACTCCACATTCATAACCCTTTTTATACAAACACGCCGGTTTCGGAGACTGTTGACACCACCCTCGGATAATATCCGAGTGATCTGATCGTGGAATGTGAATCTTAGTTTCCCAGAGTACCTACATCCATCCACATTCGCATTGTATATTTGTTTGTAAATCTTTCATCAGCCATTTTTTCTACATGTACAAACCAGCAAAGCATGCCCTTTCAGATTTTTTTCAACCCTTTCTCATTTCAGATACTCAAGAGCTCTACAACCCTGTTTAAAAGTTGTTATACATTAGACACGTTATATGGCTACGTTCTATTGAATTGGGTGCTACGCCAAATTCAACGGTGCGTAGCACGCGTAACCAACCGCATGTCTATTTGCTCGGAAATGTTTGATGAATTTATCGCAAGGCTAGTTCGCGATAACGAGATCCTCGTTCGATGAACGGCATTTGTTGATTACAACCTTGCGTAGTATGGGGACAAATTAATTTTGAAGCCATGCGAAGCCACCTTTAGCATTTAATTGGAATAGAAATTAATATGGTTTTCAATTTGAAAATTGAGAACTAGACGTGATTTGGTAATATTCAATTTATATTCAGAATTGGAAAGCAGGTCGGTGTCGGTTTTGGCACATTATAAATTTCACCTTAAGTCAAATAATGTGGTTGTATTTACATATATTTAATATATTAAAACCCATTATAACTTACCATTTTGTGTTAAATAATATGGTTGAATCTATATATTTTTAATTGACAAAAATCACATTATAAATCCCCACCTTGTGTTAAATAATTTTACCTTATCCATATATCTTGATCGACAAATTGACATTTATAAATTACCACCTTGTGTTAAATAATTTTACCCTATCCATATATTTTGATCGACAAAATCACATTTATAAGTTACCACCTTGTGTTAAATCAGTTTACCCTATCCATATATTTTGATCGACAATATCACATTTATAAATTACCACCTAGTGTTAAATAATTTTACCCTATCCATATATTTGATCAACAAAATCACATTTATAAATTACCACCTTGTGTTAAATAACTTTACCCTATCCATATATGTTTATTGACAAAAACACATTACAAATTATCAACTTGTGTTAAATAGTGTTGTTGTATCTATATGTTTTTAGACGACAAAAAGACATGATTAATTACCATCTTGTATTAAGTAATATTATTGTAATATCTGTTTTTTCTAAGCAACAAAAAAAAATTACCACACCGCCTTATGTTAAATAGGTTATGGGGGTAAGCGTATATGCTTAACGCCACCGACTAACCGTCAGGCTCGGGCTGGATTCCCGATGGAGGTAGACAATTGTGTGGTATACATTTAAATGTCTATATTTTTGAATATATATGGAATAAATAAATTTAGTAAACATTCCGTTTCAGTATTTATTTAAGTATTTCTATGGATTAGTAAAGCTTACCCAAAGCACAAGCATGCAATTTGCTTACTTTGAGATGAATGTTCTTTGTCCAGGGTTCTTTATTTATTTAGTAAACTACCCACGAAAAAAATTAACATTATTCTGTTTTCTCTTTCTAAAAATACTGTTTTCTCTTTTTAAATTCTTCTAATTCTAATGATCTGTAATTGTACAAGGAGAAGGTGTATCTGTGAAACGAGGTATAAGCGCTGACCTTCATAATAGGTGTGTTTACTTTGGAGATGGTAATATCGTCGAGGTTCCTGTCTGCTAATGGACATGGGTCTGTTCTAATGATAAAACAATGTGTTGAAATGAACGGGTCGTAAGACAGAAAGGATTAATTAACATGAGTAATGTTATATTAATTCTTAATATTAATATTGCAAATATTTTGTGACACATATAGTTTCATTACTTTGATATAATAATTAGTAAAATTATTAATACGTGATGCCAAAACTTTGGACCCCTTTTTACGAAAATTGTGCGGACGCAGGTACACTTATAGTTTATGTGTAGGAGAAGTGCAGAACGCTAATATTTTTCAACAATAATGCTTATAAAGTACATTAAATCAATAAATAAAACATTACACACACTACCATGCATTTGACACACACAAACAAATATATTGATGATAACGATAAAAGATCACAGATGGCGCACTAAAAAGTTTGGAAACAAAGTAGTTGGTCTTAAAAATAAAGATGGCGTTCTTATCAATAAGATATTAATTATATAATTTAGTTATAAATTAAATATAAATATATTATGGTTGATAAAATTGATTATGGTTGAATTTGACCACAAGTTCTATTAAATATGTCAAAAATATTATCGACTAGTCGACACTGCGAACCTGGTATCGCTTGCTATTAACAGCTACTATCAGTTTATTAAAACATTTTTTTCCCATTTTCCCTGCAATTTTCCCGGTTCCCGTTCTTCAGACAACAACTGACAGAATAAAAAATAATAAGCATCAGTGATCTATCCGTTTAGGCATGATGCCACGCAAAAAGAGGATTAATCTTTACAGGTGTAGAAGTCAGGTTTCTTTTCATAGGAACCTTTTATTACAGTAAATGCAACAAAAAATAACTAGCAAAATTTGTCTATCCGTTCAGACGTGCTGCATTGACTACGCGAAATGGGGATACATAATATATATAAAGATTAAAAACAGCATAGAATTTTCACCAATAAAAATTTTAGAGCGTAACTTTCAGGGTGCTATACTTGCCTAAACATCCGATTTATGCTTTATTGCCTTATCTTAACACTATACTATGGATGAACGCAAAAGATTTAAACGAAAATAGAAGTTTAAGAGTTGTGCTGCTGTTTTAACGTCTTAAAAGGTTGGGTTGAGACCATGAAGCTATAAACTACTACAGAAAGTTACACTCTTAACAAAGAATTGATATCATTTCCAAATATTGCTGACTCACTCTAGGGTACCGGCCTCTCTTTCGTTTTAACTTTGTTAATTGACTGTTCACAAGACTTTTAGAAAGAGAAGTCGGTAGAGTAGAGTGAGCTAGTAATATTGGAAATGACATCATTTCTTTGTAAGGAGTGTAATCTCCATTAGTAGTCTATAGCCTCATGGTAGAGACCTACTAGAGGGGCATTTAATTTACAACAGATTACGAGACAGTACACGAGACAATTGATCCGCAATTATGAAGGTTATGTATTGGAACCAAATAACACTATACAATGCTTGGAATACTCTAATCATTCAATACTTTTCTCTGAAACCAAATCCATAGGGACATTTTCTATTTTAACTATATTAACAAAAAAATATATTAGATTCGCCTCTGTAGTCTTGCAGTCCGCGCGTTGGACTTGACTTCTTGAAGTCCCGGGTTCGATCCCCGATTTGGGCAGCAAAAAAAAATAGAAAATGTACATTTTCAATTTTTTAATAAAAAAGCGTTGCGTCGGTTGACGGTAGGCTTGCCTCTTATCACATTACGGGATTAAGTGTCTTCGGCTAATCGTGGGTGCCCTGGTTGTGATTGTGGTGCGCTGTCTACCCGTTCGGGGATACGGGCGTGAAGACACTTTGTAATAGATTTGAGGTTACATTCTTTTGTTAATGTAATATATTTTTATATTTATTTTTATGCCTTAAAACTGTAAAAAATATGTAAGAATTCCTACAATCCCCCTGCAGTTGCTGCAGGGTCGGCTAGTAGCTAATAAAACAAATTGAATAAACTCACAGACCCAGAAATATTGACATTTAAATTCAGTCAAGTTTCATATTTTACCAATTCTAGTAATAGAACTTATAAGTAATGAGGTACATATATAAAGGTTCTTTATGTATTGTATGGGAGAGGAAACGGCGCGGCATGACATGGAACTGACTGTTTTACATTAATTTCCGGTGTACCTTCGCTTGGCTTAACACAATCTGTGTCGGCGGTCGTAAAGAAAAACCGCCTTATGTAGAAATATCCATCGCCTTATATATTACGACTTGGATTCTTAATCTTCAATTCCATAACAAGTAAATAAAATAAGGTTGCCCGGGATTGGATATGTGCCCAGTTGGCGATAGGTTTGCCACCTTTCACATTGTGGGATTTAGTGTCTTCGGCTAGTCGTGGGCGCCCTGGTTGTGCCTCTGCCTACCTCTTCGGGTATATGCGCGTGAAGATACTTAAATATCTTCTCCGCGTCTGCGTTCTCTGTATCTATGTTTTAGTGGCGCTCTTTTGGACTTGACGTCATGAGGCCCGGGGTTTAGTCGGGTTGGACAAAAAAGTAGTTTTCCAATTTTATTATAAAAAATCAGCTTTGTCCGTGATCAGATTTGTGACCGGTTGGTTGAACTAACGAATGTCTACGGTTAGTCGTTGGTACTCCAGTTACACAGTAAGCACACGAAAAATCTGACCCCCTTACAGTACTTTAAAGTTTTGTAAGGTGGTTAGATATTTTATTTACATACAAGACCTCTACCTACCATTGCTGGGATACGGGCGTGAAGATATTTTTTTAGTTCCTAATTCTTTGTAATTGATTGTGCATGGGCGATACGAAATGTAGAAGGTAGTCGCAATAATGGCAAAGGCCCCGCACTAAAAGGTCTACCGTTACCTGTGTATAATGTCATACTAACCAATTTCCTTGAAATTAAAAATTTTAAAATCCTCAAACAAAACATTTCTGTAAAGAAGCTAAGAACCGTATGGATCCTTCACGAAATTAGTCCATTCGTTTCATTTGGTACCCGCCACACACTTGCTGATTCCAGCACTGATTCAATTTCAAAGTACCGAGTGTACTATTCACTAAAGAACAGTATCTATATATTCATACGTGATGCCAAAACTTTGGACCCCTTTTTACGTAAATCGCGCGGACGCAGGAGCATAAAATTTGGCACACTTATAGTTTATGTGTAGAAGAAGAGCAGAACGATAATATTTTTCAATAATAATTCCTTTAAAGTACATTAAATCAATAAATAAAACATTACCCACACTACCATGCATTTGACACACACATACAAATACATATATTGATGATAATAATAAAAGATCACAGATGGTGCACTAAAAAGTTTGGAAATAAAATAGTTGGTATTAAGAAATGAAGATGGCGTTCTTATCAACAAGATATTAAAATTTATTATGGCCGAATTTCGACCAATGGGCGACCACTAGTTGTTATAAGCCCTCTAGGATATGTCACAAATTCAAAATATTTTGATAAACTTTTTTCCTTAAAAATGATATCTCACCATCAAGCACAATAAAATTTTGCATTTTATACAAATACAGATATTAGATATAAATAAAATAGATTAAACCTTTTTTTTAACTATACTGGAAGACAAAAAGCAGACGGAGTTTCTGAGACACCAAAGGTGGTAATAGTGCGTTACCAACCTGAGGCCGGGATGTTAGGCCTCGAGCAAAAGTAAGTTTACCGGCTACCTTACCCTCCGAATTGGAGCACGTCAATGGCAAGCATTAAACGTTATGGTGGTAGGAATTGGTAATCAAACCAATCCGCGCGAGTCGATACAAAACTCTACCACCTAGTCAGATGTCACGGTGTTAGTGACGGTAAGCCTATGCTCGCCTTTTACGAGCTGCCTGGCAAGGAAGGCAGATGGTCGGTTTTGCAAAGGAGCCCGGACCAACACGAGGAAAATCTAAATACTTGTTTAAAACAAAAAAATGTTTTTTCAATAAAGTCAATTTTCATTAAGAGGATGCTACCAAGGGCTAGTATAAATAGTAATAAATGAGAAAAGTTTAATGGAAAACACATAATAAGCAATTCTAGTTATATTTCTGAAGTCTCCAGAGACGTACTTGGAAGGAAAAGCAATTTATGTTAACCCATTCAACTCAACTCATTTGAGGTTTTCATCAAATACTTAAATTTACTATACGTGGCACTGAAGTATACTGGACGCTATTATTAAAATTAGTGGTCGCCCGTTGGTCGAAATTTGACTATAATTAACTTTAATAGCTTGTTGATAAGAACGCCAGCTTCATTTCTCAAGACCAAATACTTTGTTCCCAAACTTTTTAGTGCGCCACCTGTGATCTTTTATCGCTATCATCAATACATTTGTTTGTGTGTGTCAAATATATAGTTGTGTATGTAATGTTTTATTTATTGATTTAATGTACTTTATAATCCGCACTTCTCCTAACCATAAACTATAACAGGCTTATTCATAAACGTTGCTTAATTTTTAATCACCAATTTAAGCAATGTTTAAAAAAATTCTTATTCATAAACGCTATTTAGAGTTAATCATTTGTTTAAATATGCTCTTAAATAGCTGTCACTTTAAGCAACCTCGGACCCTTGTTTAAAATTTTAATCAACAAAATGGCTGACTAAATTTCAAACAGCTGATTTTATGTGCATTGACAAAATGCAACAGCTAGCCATTTAATATGGCTTATTTGTGTATTCTTATGATTTTTTTATAATACACGCATTGAAATATTTTGATTTCGTTGAAGTGTGGACAAAATTGGATGGGATATGTTGGATTTTGGAACAATATAGGACTGTAATAAAATGTTTTATAAACGTTACGAACGAAAACGAAACGAATAGTTTTCCAGAACATTTTGTTATGATATTGGAAGCATAAAAGTAGACAGATTTTCTGATTGTGAGAATTTCACGCCGTCTAGAGACACCAAAGGTGTCAATGGTGAGATTCCAACCTGAGGCTGGGATGTCAAGCCCCGAGCAAAAGTAAGTTTACCGGCTACTTTACTCTACGAACCGGAACAATTCAACAGCAAGCGCTGACGTTATGGCGGCAGGAATATGTAAGGCGGTGGTACCGATCCCGGTGAGTCGCTGCGAAATTCACCTCCTAGTAAGTTGTCACGGTGCTAGTGACGGTAAGCCTGTGCTCGATTTTTACGCGCTGTTTAACTCCTGTTAGATGGTAGATGGTCTATTCTACTTTCTACAAAGGAACTCGAGCCAACATGGGGAAAATATTACAGAAATGACATCATTTTTATATTTAGCTTAGTAACATAATGTAGATGCATAAAAACATTATTTTTGAAATGCAGTATATCAGTTTAAACGTTTTGTGTCTATGTTGCATCAACTTTATTTACTCTAATAAATTTAATTTTATTGTAGTACAATATGTACGAGTATTTTATTGTAGAAATATAAATACTCTTTAGCAAGAGGTTATAGATGTCCGACACCGTATTCAGAAACAACGATGTTGATAACGGATGACAATTGTTTAATCCACTTTTAGCAAAAGAAATACGCATACAGCCACATTTCTACCAAAACCTACCAAGTTAAGCAGTATTTAACTAAGCAATGTCAAAATGAACTTTATGAATAACAAATTTTTAAGCAATGCTTAAGGCTTAATCAAATGATTAGTTAAGCAATGCTGAGGAGGTTACTTAACTATTTTTTATGAATAAGGCAGTAAGTGTGCCAAATTTTATGCTCCTGCGTCCGCGCGATTGTCGTAAAAAGGGGTCCAAAGTTTTGGCATCACGTATTAATATATAGATACTTAAGTTTACTATACGTGGCACTGAAGTATGCTGGACTCTATTATTAAAATTACCATTTCTTTAATTGAAATTGTTTTGATTACTTTGCGAAAGTTCATTAAAAATTTAGGAAATTTAGTTAATGTGTCTCTTATCTTTCCCATTATTGATTATGCTGACTCTGTTTCCTTAACGCCACTGAAAATGTCGTCATTTTTTTATGTTATGTGTGTAAGTTAATTTAATAGTATTTAGTAGTTTATTTATCTATACACTAGACATCCTTCTTTTTTTATTATTTTCCTTTTACGGTTTTAATGGAGAAAATTTCTTCTATTATTTATCTCACGCTTATGTCAAGCTCGCCTTTTGCATTTTTTTTATTTTTGAATATATTTTATATCTGTTGTATACAATAAAGAATGAATAATTATAATAAGAAATCTTTCTTGTGAAGTTATTTATTATATTAGTATAGCAACATGTCAGCGAAATTAGCAAATTGGTATTATCTCCAAACATTTTATTTTTATGGCATAGCCTAACAAAACATATAGTACAGTAGTACTATTTAAATTATGCGCTTCGGGTATATTCGTCAAGCTTCGGAAATCCAAATGTTTTTTAAAGATATATAGAGTTGTTATTACATAATTAATCATTTCGCTTAAATTAAGATTAGGTCAGCCAATTTAAAAATGGAAGCTAAAATCGTAAAAAGTGTAAAGCTGAAGCGCATAATTTGAATAGTAGTACTTCAATTTGCCATCATATCATCATATCATCTTTACAGTACATATGTAAGAAGTAAGTTGGAATATGCATCTCAAGTATGGAATCCAATATTCAATAAATATGTTCTTGAAATTGAAAAGATTCAAAAAAAGTTCTTAAGATACTTAAATTTCAAACTTAAAATTGAAATAAAGGATTACTATATGTCATGTAAAAAACATTATTTTCTTCCTTTAAAAGTTCGCCGAGAAGTGTCAGATGTAATCTTTTTACTAAAGCTAACTGCAAACTCAGTGGATTGTCCGCACCTTCTTAGTAAGTTAAACTTTCACATTCCTTCTAAATCGCGGCGACATATTCGTACCTTTAACCTGGATGTGGCAGGTGCAGTGTATAGGCAAAACTCCTTCCTTTGGCGAGCATAGCATAATACCTTTAATAGACTAGGACAAGATTTTAATTTGGACATATTTAATACTAAACCTCAGGTGGTCAGAAAGTTGTTGGGTGCAGATTTTTTTGGTAATAATGTGTAATATAATTAACTATATTTATGTTGTAATTATTTAATTTTATAAATGCATACTTATTACCTTGTTGGCTTAATATGTTGTAAATAAGTGCAAATCTCGTTTATTGTTAGTTAAAGTGTCTTTTATAAGTGGAAATTAATTATTGGCTAAAAACCTCTATTGTTAAGTGTAATATTAATTGATACATAGCTGTTAATTTCCCTAAGAATAAATAAATAAATAAATAAATATCAAAAACAAAAAAAAACAAATATAATCAAAAACAATAATG
The DNA here is from genome assembly GCA_002245505.1 of Calephelis nemesis. Lineage (NCBI taxonomy): Eukaryota > Metazoa > Arthropoda > Insecta > Lepidoptera > Riodinidae > Calephelis > Calephelis nemesis. Next base: position 207,539 of record NJDD01000005.1, read on the forward strand.
TCAACAGTTATTGTTTTCTAAATTTTATTCTAAATTCTCTCTTGCTATCTAAATGCTATCTTTCTCAAATGAAACAGAAACAAAAGAGATGGAACGTTTTAGACACGTCAGATTAGTCCGAACATGTCAAATCGCGATGTTTTTAATCGACGTTTTCCGAGTAGGTAATAGTTTAAACGTCTGTAGAAATGATGTGTACGGTCTAATTTGACAGCGCTAAAAGTGTTTTGTCTCTTTCCGATTCTTTCGGTGAAAGAAGACAGCGATAACTTAAAATCAGTTTAGTGAGTGCGCAGCAAAATTACCACCAATTTATAATAATTAATCTTTTAACATTCAACAGTGATTGTGTCTCCTAGAATCATGAAGCCGATGTAGAAGTCTCATGAGTTGTACCGTTACATCAACGGGCGATAGTTCTAACCCCCAAAACATATTACTCTCGTTTTAACTCCAATTACTATAATGATTATTTGGTATGCGGGCCACGTTTCGGTTGTAAAAAGTGGTCTGCATCAATCGATTTACGTTGTGTACGAAAAAATACAAGTACGGTTAAGGCCTATCATGAATATTATGTCGACTTCGAGTCGATAAAAAGATGTATGCGTCTCGATAGTTGTGTATGCCAACGCCTTAATCACACGATCATCTGTGACTCTCAGGCTCTCTACTACTTGTATTATAGCCGAACTTTTGAACTTTGCATTTAATAAATGAGATTTGTAAAAAAATAATTAAGTATTAATTTTTACTTTCCTTGACCTTATTAAACGAAGTTATACGAGTGTGTTCGGCTCCTACATTTTTTACAAGTATTGATTAATATCTCCGTCTTTTCTAAACCAAATTCGTTTTTTATTTGAAAGGTCGTATTTCCAAGATGGTCCCATTGTTACCATGTCTAGATCAGATCTCGGAATCCTAGGGAAATCAAGAAAAAGAATGTACTTTCGTGTACCCAAATGACTTATTTATGAAATTGAAGTCGGTTATTTGCAATTTTATTACACTGAATTGTCCCAGTTTTTCTAGCCTTTGAGCCTTAAAGAAAATATATAAAGAGTAGTCAGATTGGTCTAGCCATTCTCGAACTCGATAACCAATTATCGACGTAACTGCTCGAAGTCGAATCAGATTAAAAATGCCAATGCTAGGCATACAGCACGTACCAGTACATCGAGGCGGTATTTAAAACACCACGCTCCACTTTACTGTATACATCTAGTACATGCAAATGTGTCCACAATGGTTCATGAATACATAATACATTGCGACAAAACACTATGCCACATTAAAGTTTATATTCATACGCTATGGACTATATACACGTACAATAAAACTGGAATATATTTCTTAGTTTTTTTTTAAATGGCTATTATGTTGCTTACCGAGAGGTTACATTAGTTTTACCAAATTAAGTAAAAAAACGTAGTTATTGTCGCTAAAAAGACAGCGCTTCCAGCTGTTCGTCGTTCAATCGTACGGAGTCATTGACGTTTTACGGAATATTAAATGTGCTATAATTGAAGTGAAACTTCTTTATGGGGGTTGGAAAAAATTTTAGTGTAACATTTTTTCGTTACGCGTCACATTTTTCCGTTACGCGCCATCTTTGTTCTTATCCCTACCACGCGTGATTCGAAGTATATTTTCTCCAGCGGAGTAGGTTTTGGCCATAAACTTTATTTAACCAATTTCTGTAAAGTTGCATATAGTAAATTATTTTTTGAAAAATAGCGTCATAAAGAAGTTTCACTTCTTCACTTCTTACGAGTGTACGCTAGTACACGCACACATTTTTTTATTTTGAGTCCGATTTTTTTTATTTATTTTACTATTTCAGTCAATTATCCAGGATAGCCAACCTCAATGTAACTAAGGTATTTTACATTATATTTAAGCACGCAAGCAAGCACTATTCATGCAATATTTTTTTATGACGTAGGTTAGGGAACAAGCACATGGGTCACCTCATGATAAGAGATAACCATGATTTACAGACATTATAGATCTCCCAAGTGTAGCATTGTTCTATAGAACTATTGTTATATCTTTATATATATATAATTCTTCTGTGAGTGTGTATGTCACTGAACTCCTTCTAGACGGCTGGACCGATGTTGATGAAAGTTTTTGTGCGTGTTCAAGGGAATTCGAGAATGGTTTAGATTCACAATTTGGTCTCCTGGAAAATGTTTTTTTAATTAATTTTTTAATAATAAGTCGTTGTTGATTTTGGAATGTTTCACATCGGATCCGACAGACTACGCTACTGTCGAAGCATTAATGTCAAGCGATACGAAGTTTGCTGGGTCAGCTAGTATATATATATATATATAGTATATATATTTATATTTATTACATATTATTTTATATTATTTATTTCATTTTTTTAATTATTTATTATAGTATAATAGAACTATTGTGCAAATCTACCGGCATCCCTACCCGCCGGACTAGAACATGACACCGTCAGCAACAAGTAAGGTAGTGGATTCCTATCCGGGTAGGTTGTTGCTGCGGCTGCCGTGTTAGTCTGGGTTCCTTTGCAGAATAGACCTTCTGCCTTCCTGCCAGGCAGCTCGTAAAAGGCGAGCATAGGCTTACCGTCACTAACACTGTGACAACCTACTAGGTGGTAGAGTTTACTTATTCCTGCCACCATAACGTCCTATACTAACCGTTGACGTGTTCCGATTCGGAGGGTAAGGTAGTCGGTAAACTTACTTTTGCTCGAGGCCTAACATACCGGCCTCAGGTTGGCAACGCACCATTACCACCTTTGGTGTCTCTGGCCGACGTGAATTTCATTCTATCAGGAATCCGTCTGCTTGTTTGACTTCCAATGTCATAATTTTTTTTTTATAATATATGCTTATATGTTATGTTTATACAAGAAAAAGAACCTGTATAAACCATTCTAAAATTATTTACATTCGTACATTATTTACATTCTAAAATTGTTTAAATAATACGTGGCGACGCCTGCCGTGGCGACGCATCGTCTATATGCAGTAGTGTGTACGGTGTGGCGACGCGCCGCCATGCTCGATCGACGATATACAATATCTAAAATAGTACATACATCTACGAATTAGTCTAAAATCGTAATATTTTATTTTATCATTATGACATATTTAGTTCCTATCACAATCTGATCTTTTCTGCATTTTACTTTTACAAAATAATGACGATGTTTTACACCTGCCAGGCGTCCCGTGACGGCTCACATTTTTTTTTATCTTAAAAAAGTGTATATACAATAAAATTCCACAAAGTGCTGACGAAAAGTGTAGATTCTTTTAACATTCCACTTTCTGTATATGTCAGTAGTTTTGAATTAATGAAATGACTTCTAAATAAGGCCACCTAGATAAGTTGGTGAATCTTTACTCGATGGCCCAATTCCGTCAGAATGGCCCTTATAATGGCCACGCTGAGTTGGTGGATTCAGAATGAGGAAACCACGCCTCATTGCACTATTGATGCGGCTTTGTGAATGTAGTAATGAAACCTCTACGGAGCCATCTTTACAAGGAAAGATATTAACCCTTTGTCTATAGTTTATGAATGAAATGATAAAACTTCTATTTCTTTAAGTCAATATTAATAGATTCGTTTCAGATTTAGTATTTTTTTATAGAAGTATCTTCACGCCCATAACCCTGAAGAGGTAGGCAGAGGCACAAACAGGGCACCCACGACTAGCCGATGACACTAAGTCCCATAATGTGATAGGTGACAAGCCTATCGCCAACCGGGCATATTTCCAATCCCGATCAACATTTCTTTTATTAGAAAATTGGAAAAATCCAATTTTCTTTTTGTTGGCCGACCCGGGATTCGAACCCGAGACCTCACGCAGTCAAATCCAACACCCGGACCGCTAGACCACATAGGGGATTTATATTTTTCTTATGAATTTTCATTATAAAGTGTCAATCACTTTATTTTAGTACTTGTAATTGCATCTAGCTTCGTATATACATAAGATATCACTTAATCATAACCATAGTGGTACTCGTATGAAAATAGAAAGGGTTTCGCCAATTTTAGTATTTTTACGGGCATAATAAGTATCTCCATGGGATAACTTTTTCGTATTATAATAAATAGGTAGGCAGAAATAGGTAAGGAGTTGACTAAACTGGCGGATCGAAATGCGGTTAGCTTTAGTTGCTGACAATATTTCTAGATATCATTTCAAAATTCTTTGCATGGCATTCCATGTTGTCGACAGTAATGATACTCTGGCAGGAAACTAGACTTCGCTCTGGAAAGTGTGAACTGTACTTAATGAAGTCTAAAATGCTTGCGACAAGCGATTAGACCGTCAACCAGACTTTTATTCTATTGACAAGCAAATGATTCTCTGGATCTGGGGCATACCGAATGCTTGGCTTTGGCTTGACTTGGTATGTGTAAGATTCAATCAAAACTAGAGTATCCAAAAGTAAAATAATGGACTTGTTGGAGTTTCGAATGCAGGTGTCAGATGGTCTTGTCAAGACACCAGAACGTAGAAGAAGATGTGATACTGACGAACAAGATGAGAACGAGGCTCCTAATACATCTAAGTTCCGTCGACCGAATCCACCTTCTGTAGCCAAAAGGTATGATGGAAATGATCATCTTTCATCATTAGATGAAATAGATAGCCCAAGAGCATGCAAGATGGAAGGTTGCTAAAGAAGCTCAAAGATATTATGTACCAAATATGAGGTTTATCTTTGTCTAGAAAAAAAACTGATCCAAGTAAAAAATTCCAGACTGAGAAAAGTGCTCATTGAATAATTTTTGTATACTTTTGAGAAGATTTTTTATTTTGTTTATTTGTCTAATATTGTAATTCTTCACTCCCATATCCCCAAAGAGGTAGGCAGAGACACAACCAGGTCAACCACGCCTTTTTTTTTTTTTAACGAGTGGAAATCCTCATGGATGCCCGTCACTTTCGGGGGAAGTGACGGGTTATGCTGGACTTCTACCGGCTAAAACCACTCGGTGACCGCCCTCTGTGCGTATCGGGTGACTGCGGGATCTCCGAAGAACGCACCGCTGTCACCCTTACACCTGCCCGTAGGCTCATCCGCTCAGAAGCCTCCCCCTTCTGATGCCATCACTTTGACGACAGCAGCATGGGGTCACACCATGCTATGCTGCCTCACGTCCCGGGCTGCTTTTTAAGCCAACTGACACCCCGATCAGTTGACTCACAGCCCCAACCCTCTTTTAGTCGCCTCTTACGACAGGCAGAGGATACCGTAGCCCTATTCGTCGCCCGGTACTACAGGGTCCAGGTCACCCACGCCTAGCCGAAGTCACTAAGTCCCACAATGTGATAGGTGGCAAGCCTATTGCCAACCAGGCACATATCCAAGTCCGGGTAACGTTACTTTTGTTAAAAAATTTAATATATACATTTTTTATGTTTTGTTGTTATTCAGTTTGTGTAATTTGTCCAGGGACATTTATTTATTCATTAATTCATTATTAGTTTCCCAAGATGTACTAGACTAATAATGCTAATATTAAACAGAGGTTGTGATTTCCGTTTTGGTTTAAATGTTTGAGTGGGGACCGCGACTTCGCAAGGCTTATACGAGTATATAGTGCCTGAGGCTATGTGGAGCGACGACGCTCTCGTAAAATGGCAGACAAAAGCTATTAGGAGCTGATATTTAACTGGATGAGGGATGAGATATATATGTTGTGTAGGTATGTTATATATGTTGTGTATGGATTTTCCTGAATACGCTAAATTACATAATTTTGCCATCTTCTACTTGCACAAAATTCATCCATCAGATCCAGACTAAGTGGTAGTGCCACCATATCAAAAGTGCGCTTATTCAAATACATAAAGAGAATATAAATAATATAATAATATAATCGCCTCTGTGGTCTAGCGGTTCAGTTGTTGGACTTGACTGCTTGAGGTCCCGGGTTTGAGTCCCGGGTCGGGCAACAAAAAGAAAATTGGATTTTTCTAATTTTCTATTAAAAAAAATGTTGTTCGGGATAGGATATGTGCCCGGTTGGCGATAGGCTTGCCACCTATCACATTGTGGGACTTAGTATCTTCGGTCAGACGTGGGTGCCCTGGTTGTGCCTCTGCCTACCTCTTCGGGGATATGGGCGTGAATATACTTACTTACTTAAATAATATAAACCTCCATACATAACATACAAACATATATAACAGAAAATGTATAAAAATGAATTGTTGGTAATAAGCGACAACCCATCTTACCTATGTTCGTCTTTTACGGGTTGCAAGATAGACAGGCAGTATAATCTACATAAAGAACCCTCACCAACACGTTTTATTCTTTTGAAATAGATAACAATACTGAAGCAATCAAGAAATATATTTTTAACGGCTAACGTGCAATTGAAAATAGATATTTCCCGTCTGTTGGAGGATATTGTAAAGTATTTGTTCATACGTAGTAAAAATATTTAAAAGCCTCATAAATCTTCTAGATATTTTTTCTGCTTCCAATGTATCAAAATACATGTCACCTAAATCAAATTACTTGCAAAATCAGAAGCAATAGCATAATGGTGTACCAAACTGGATGCATCTAGTCAGCCATTTTCCTATTTATTGTTTAATCCTCAACAGAAAAACAGGGGTGTTATAAGTTTTGACGTGTCGCTGTATGTATGTATGTTTATCGCGTCATAACTTTAGAACGGACGGAGTGATTTCGATGCAGATTTTTTAAGTTTAAAAGCTGGTATGATCGAGATGTCTTTTAACTATATTACATTAGGTTTTGTTAAGGGTTAATGATAATCGCCTCTGTGGTATAGCGGTTCAGGTGTTGGACTTGACTGCATGAGGTCCCGGGTTTGAATCTCGGGTTGGGCAACAAAAAGAAAATTGGGTTTTTAACATTTCTAATAAAAAAAAGCTTGGGGTTGGATATGTGCCCGGTTGGCGATAGGCTTGCCACATATCACATTGTGGGACTTAGTGTCTTCGCCTAGTCGTGGGTGCCCCCGGTTGTGCCTCTGCCAAATTCTTTGGGGATATGGGCGTGAAGATACTTTTATTTTATTTTTAATGCTTTTTTAAATTTAAATTTTGTTCTTAAATTTAAATTTTCATTTTGTATTCGTCTCTGTGGTCTAGCGGTCCAAGTGGTGGACTTGACTTCATGAGATCCCAGGTTCGAATCACGGCTCGCGCAACAAACAGAAAATGTGGTGTTTCATTATTATTATTCTTTACTTTTTTTCGGTATTTCAAATTTTCTAATAAATAATTTGCTCGGGATTGGATATGTGCCCGGTTGGCGATAGGTTTGCCACCTATTACATTGTGGGTGCCCTGGTTCTGCTACTGCCCACCTCTTCGGGGATATGGGCGTGAAGATACTTACTTCCTTTAATTTTGTTAACACTTATACTATTTTTATTATGAATTTGTGACAAGAATACGTCCGAAACACTATAATTTGATAGTACGTTCTCCAGAAAGTTCTAGAAATCCCGCTACCTCAAAGTACTATTATATGTCACAGTGGTAGTTTATTGAGTTAAAGAACAATTAAAAGTTAGCACTCCCAGAACTTTCAGCAGCGGCCACAGATAAAAGATGCACTGTGTTGCATATTGTTTCAAACAACAATTACGAAACAACTTTCTATCAAACTGCTGTGGTTCAGTTTTTCCGAAGCTTTTGTTGAATTTTCAATTTTATTCTTTTTATCGTCTATTCGTCTATACATTTATAACTAAACTAGCAGTTTCACGCAGCTTCGCCTGCGTAACTTGGCTTCTACTTCACTGATTTTGATGAACCAAAGCCTATGTCACTCAGGTAAAATGTAGCATTCTAAAGGTGAAAGAATTATTGAAATCGGTCCAGGAGTTTCGGAGCCTATTCATTTCAAACAAACAAAAACTCAAACCTCTCTCTCTCTCAAAGTCTATTTGTAGTATCAAAATAACCGCTTTTTGCTACATGCATATTACGAATGTATATACAGTGCATGTAATAAAATAACTTTTTTACTAGTTTTGGAGGTTAAGGTTTACCGGCTACCGGTTTACGGCTGGAGGTTATCCAAACCGGAACACGTCATGACGTCATGGCGGCAGGAATAGGTAAGGTAGGCAGTGGTACCGATCGGCGTATGTCGCTGCGAAAGTCTACCACCTAGTCAGATGTCACGGTGCTAGTGACGCCTATGCTCGCTGGCAAGGAAGGCAGATGGTCTTTATATGGTTTTATAAAAAAAATTAAACAAACTGAGTATGCTAATTATTTTTTTGTTAAAAAAGGGCGGGCTTACCTAATACAGACTATTGCAATATTGTTAGTCAAGAATATACCAATAATCTGTACTAGATAAGCCCGCCCTTTTTTAACCCGGGACCTCATGCAGTCCAGTCCAACAACTGAACCGCTAGACCACATAGGCGAAATGATATATTTGGAACATAAACAATAGGCTAGTGGTCTGACTTCATGAGAGATCGGGTTTGATTCCCGCCTCAAAAACAACAACAATGGATGAGTGACCGTTTGGCGATAGGTTTACCACGTATCACATTGTGGGACTTAGTGCATTCGGTTAGTTGTGGGTGCCTTAGTTGTACCTCTGTCTACATCTGCGGGAATATGGGTGTTGTTGAATGTGACCAAAGCCAAACCTAGCAACTTCTGAAACTCCACTGAAAGGAGGAGCGGAACAGCGGAGTTCACATACGAGCACGTCCTGATGTCTCACCACTAAAAGATGCTGCATTCACAATTTACACGGATGGAATACAAATATTTTTGTATGAATGTGCGTGTCGGTGTAATTTGTATTTAAACTTTAGATTTTTCTTAATAAAGCTGATTAGAACCTTGGTTCTTGTCTCATTTACCATCCTCTCAAAGCGGCGAAGACATCTTCAAGTCCTTAATTGGTCAAGTGAGCCTGCTTGATTAGGTTTGAGAATGTCACCATCTCCTTACCAACCTTATGTTAGGGCTAGGGCTGGTAGGCATCTAGGGCCTTAGGGACGTAGGCTGCTTCGTTAGGGAACGAAGTCTTTAGGGTCATCTAACATAGGGTATTTTGTTCCGTGTCACCAGGTGTGAAGATACTTTTTTTATCCGCCAAACCCGCAAACCTCATGCGACAGATGAACACTAATATTAAATGAGTAATAAAATCTATTTTAGTTGACGCTAGGGTTGTTTCACCTGAAATTTTAAAAAGTCTAACTTTAAAGTACTCTCGGTAGTGCCTTAGAGTACTAGTTTATAGAGTTGAGGAACTTTCCAAAAGTACTGCAAAGAGCCACCACACGTAGCAAATACTATTATGAAGCTTACATTTTTAAAATAGCAATTCCCTTTTTTATGGGAGAGACACTTCCACTGGTTAAATAATGTGCAGTTACTTGTAAGGGTAGGGATGCACCGCCTTACCTATGCTTGCCGCTATAATGACTCTGTCATGTTCCGGCCCAAAAGGGTAGACTTGCACAATCGGCCTAACATCTTGGCTATAGGACAGCGACGCACCTCTAACATCTGTGGTGTTTATAAGCCACGGTTGTCTCTTATCACGAGGAGAGCCGTGTGCTTATTTGCTGACCTTTCATTTAAAGAAATAGACAGGCGGTTAGGTTATCTGATGGTAAGTGTGGTCACCTCTAACCCATGCGGGGACTTGTAGCCAGCCCACGGGCATTCGCAATACGCCTGTCCGTCTACGACTATTCTCTTTGTACGAACGATTATTATACAAGTACGAACAGTCAAACTTTGGAATTATCTTCCTTAAATAGTATTGACAAATATCCTTCAATATACAGATTTTTAAGGTTTACATGTATATAGATAAACAGTTTTTTTTATAAACTTTTGAAAAGCCGGCATTTCCTGTGTTACGGGCTAGTGCCAGTTTTTACGATAAAAAAAATCGACAGAGGTACATGATGAGTCGGTAGATAACTGTTGTTATTTAGGCTATTATCAACATTTCTATAACATCAATCACACTCTTTTTTTATTATTTTTTAGATTTCATAACAAACAAGCAGGTGAACGTTGTCTCATACGTTGTTGTAAGACAACTTTAGCCATTAACCATAGATGTTTCTGGTATGTCTCATATCGCTATTTCATTGACTAGATCTTTTGCAACGTATGCAAGTCTACTGGGTACCTTAAATATCACACAACATGGAACAGCACAATAGCCATCAATAATGCTGTAGCGGTAGATATGACATACCAGCAAGGGAGAGCTGTAAAACTGCGAAATACTGTAGTGGATTGACTGCAATAGTGAAATAATCCATTAATTTAAAGTACCGATTGCTACCGATGTGGTCGTCACATCCCGAGGCCGAACAAAGATCTGACTTTTGTCATCAACCTGTGCCTGGGATAAAATAATAATTAACAGAATCGTTACGCCTGAGTTTGATAAATGAGGTTGACTTGGCACTCTATTAGGTAATTATGTCTCCTCCATAACCATTGTGCCTCCTTTGTCAACTTTGGGTAATTTGTTGTTCAATTTACCTTTGATGGGGCAAAGCAAAATTTATCGCCGTACGAAAGTTACCTTGTGCTGGAAATAGAATAAAATGAGCGGGAAAATCCTTGAGTATTTGACGGACAATATGACATGACGAGGTGCGAAATGTCTAAACAAATAAAACCTCCTTGGGGAAAGTTTCGTTCATAAACATGTTTGACATAAGGTATCACAATATTATTATGTTATTTTTATTCGGAAATGCTTTGCGTTTGCAATTGCCGTACTGTAATTTTTTTAGTAGTTAATTTGCCCCTTTCTGGTATCGGCAAAGGCGACTTTTAGGCCATGCTGCCATGTTTCCGTATTAATTAAGCTATATTCAGTCATTAGTCACTCTTTACAAAGTCATGTCGGGGTCTTGAGTAAAACGGTGGCTTCGTTACTCAAGCTCATCTAGCGACATTTGGCGGCAGCAAGGAAATATACGGTACACTAATTTCTTCATGATTATTTCTTTGTGCCCTTTCCTGAACATTTATTCTTTTTCTGGCAGTAACTAACACAACAATATCGAATTATCAAAATAGGTCCATCCGTTTAAGCATGATGCGATGAGTAATTGGAAATAAAAAAAGCATCTTCACGCACATATCCCCGAAGCGGCAGGCAGAGGTACTTACAACCAGGGCACCCACGACTAGCCGAAGACACTAAGTCCCCCAATATGTGATAGGTAGCAAGTCTATCGTCAACCGGGCACATTTCCATTCCAAATCCAATTTCCAAAAATTGGATAAACCCCGGGCAACAAAACGAAAATTGGGCTTTTCCAATTATCTTTTTGTTGCCCGACTCTGGATTCGGATCCGGGACCTCATGCAGTCAATTCCAACAACTGAACCGCTAGTCAGACTAGCCAACCTAGCGAACTTTGTACTGCTTAACATTGATAGCAAGTGACTGTTTGTATAGGAAAAAAATAAGTAAGTTTTCCCATTTTCTTTTCATAAGAATCTTCTTCTGACTAACACAACAAAAAGAATCATCAAAATGGTCCATCCGTTCAGCCGTAATACGATGATCACGTAATGGAGATTTAATTCAAATCACCTTATATATAAAATTCTCGTGTCACATTGTTCGTTCCCATACTACTCCTAAACGGCTTGACCGATTCTCATGAAATTTTGTGAGTGTAGTGAGTAGGTCTGAGAATCGGCCAACACTTTTTTTTCATACCCCTAAGTAATTTATCAATTTTTTTTTATAATTAGATTGATTTAGGTATAATAATATTTTCTGTATGATTTATGACAACGAACAAGCAGACGGATCTCCCTCGTAAGAGAAAACCGAGGTCTATGAAAATGCCTGCCTGTTTTAGTTGCTTACTATGAAATTTTAAAATTCTAGCTGTTTCGGTGAACGAATGGAACCATTCAAGGTGTATGGAATAAATCAAACTGTTGTTTTTCCTAGTTTACTCGCAGTTGAAAAGGATAAAATTATCTTATGACCGTTTCCTGGTTCTAAACTACGTTCCTATCAATTTTTACGCCAATCAGTTCAGCCGTTCTTTAGTTACAAATAGTGTAACTAACAATTAATTATATGGGATATTGGCGTGAAGCTATTTTTAAGAGCTGCTAAGCAGAAAATTTTTCAATTCAGAGAAACCAGACCCACACAGGAAGAATCTCCCAACCCCAGCAACTCAAGTAGGCACCTAATGACATTTCTCATCATAAATAAAATAAATAAATATCCCTGGACAAGTTACACAAATTGAATCTAACTCCAAAGTAAGCAAATTACATGTTTCTGTTATGGGTGTTAGTCAACGATTCTAATACATATAAATAATTAAATAGATACAAGAATAAATTTAATAAACACCCAGGCAGACATCTAAATGTTCATTACACAAATGCCTGCCCCCGTCGGGAATCGAACCTGAGCCTCGCGGTTGGTCGGTGTAGTTAGGCGTGTACGCTAGCCACTCGACCAACGAGGCGTTCATAACTATTGACGGATCAGCTTATGATTTATGCATTTATGAAATTCCATAACACGGCAGGGGATTGGCTGAAAATGTATGAAAACGTGACTATGAATGATTAAAATTAATAACGCTGTTGTGAACGGGCATTCCAAAGGTCTGCTTAAATGACAGCTTTATACCTACTGTCCACTCAACTTTGACCTATTTAAATGGAGGTATATGTCATCATCTGTTCCTGTTCCTGTTCAGTGTTGCCACGCTCCGATCTGGTGCTAGATTTTAGTATTAAATGCACCCTATTAATATTATAAATGCGAAAGTTTGTATGTATGGATGTTTGTTACTCTTTCACGCAAAATCTACAAAGCCGATTACGATGAAATTTGGTATGTAGGTAGCTGAAGACCCAGAATAACATATAGGCTACTTTTTATCCCGGAGTTCCCGCGGGATTGGGACTTACGCGGGTGAAACCGCGGGGCGCAGCTAGTTTGAAATAAAGGATCTTATTATTATATATATTACACAATATCAGAGCTCGCTCTTGTTGTGTTCCTATTTGAATGGTAAGGAGCGCGATTAAAATTATAAAAGTTATGTCTGTTGATGGCATGTACTTTTATCATATTTCTGTCTCGTGTTGGTCCGGGTTTTTTTTGCAGAATATACTATCTACCTTCCTGCCAGGCCGATCGTAGAAGTCGAGTTTATACATATACATCACCAACACCGTGACATCTGACTAGGTTGTAGAGTTTCTTAGCAACTCGCCCGGATTGATACAACTACCTTGCCTTATCCAGGTGCCATAACGTTAGTGCTTGCCGTTGACATATTCCGGTTCAAAGGATAAAGTAGCCGGTAAACTTACTTTTGTTAGGGGCCTAACTTCTTTACCTCAGGTTGGCATTGCACCATTACCACCTTTGATGTCTTTAGGCTGCGTGAGTTTCTCATCATCAGGAAAACAGAACAAAATCAGGAACTGTTGCATGTTCGCCTGCGAATTTATAATAAAAGTGGGACCTAGTATCTTCGACTAGTCGTGGGTGTCCTGGTTGTGCCTCTGCCTACCTCTTTGGGGATATGGGCGTGAAGATACTAAGTCTTATCTAAGCTGTTAGGAGAGCTATTGTAGTTTATGTTAAATAAAACTATATCTCGCTAAGATTCCCGGAATAAATCCCGGAACAAAAACGTTATCGATGTTATCGTCACACTTCAAGAACATAATATGTTGCTTTAAATAAAAATCCATTGGAAAAAAATGCAAAAAGAATCTAACCCTAAAGTAGGAAAATTATATGCTTGTGTAACTTCTACGGTACTGAAATATACAAATACTTAAAAAGATAATAGTATACATTTAATAAGGAACTATACCCGGAAATACAGACATTTAGGTGTTCATCACATAAACGCCTGCTTCGTCGAGGATCGAACCCGTCGAGATACGAGTTTGATACGCGACGGCGATGAAAGGCGCTAGCGTGTATGTTCACCGCGAACATGAACACGCAGACAGTGTTATGACATCATAATCTAAAATTTTAACTCAGTATTTTCTTAAGCCCGTCACACACGTAGCTATAATATATATATTAATATGCCGCGCTATAATATATATTATATTAGGTAAGCTACCACACACGGAGACGAAATATATATTATAGTTGCGTGT
>NJDD01000005.1:221869-232924 GCA_002245505.1 Calephelis nemesis
TTATATCATCAAGACCTGCATAATATTTGTACTCGAAATTCGTACTTCGTACTAATCCTATTAATATTATAAATGCGAAAGTTTGTATGTATGGATGTATGGATGTATGGATGTTTGTTACTCTTTCACGCAAAAACTACAAAGCCGATTACGATGAAATTTGGTATGTAGGTAGCTGAAGACCCAGAATAACATATAGGCTACTTTTTATCCCGGAGTTCCCGCGGGATTGGGACTTACGCGGGTGAAACCGCGGGGCGCAGCTAGTAAAGTAATAAACTCGAATTGATATGAATCAAAAATAGTTTTTAAATTGTGTACAATTTCCACGATAAACGGTGGCGAATAACTTTTGATTGTTTTGTCGTCGTTTCGATGCAAAGACTCAATCGACCACTAGACTACTTCTATTAATTTCGGTTATTGATTTATGAAGCCGATGTAGTCAGTCAAACCAAAATGACACTACTCATAACAAAATGGTAGAGTGCTGAGCTGCATCTGGTCCGGATTGGATCGTCGGTTACTAGAGAGTAGGTATCGTATGTACCTAAAGCTGTTACGGCGACCGGAGCCAACTGTTACCTCTTTCCATCAGGAGAGCTGTTTGTTCGATATCATCTTAATATATTATTATTAATGCGAAAGTTTGTATGTTTATTCGTTTGTTACTCCTTCACGCAAAAACCGATTTTCATAAAATTTGGCACACTCATAGAGGGTAACTTGGATTAACACAGAGGATATTTTTTATCTCTACAAAATTTTCCTGTGGGATCATTAACCACACGGACAACGCCGCGAGCAACAGCTAGTACTACATATTAAAGTATTCGCGTCTCAGTGTTTGTCTGCAATAAACTTTTAAACTAATTAACCGATATTAATCAAATTTGTACAAGTTGATCCAACTTGAGAGATAGGATAGCTTAAATTTATGATAGAAAAAATTACCATCCGAGTGAAGCCGGGAAAGGCAGCTTATAAAATATAAAAGTCGTTGCTTTCTTCTCCAATAAACATAAGTGTATCTTCTTAGTAGATTACTTTTACGAAGCAATCCCAGTAATTAGATTAACAACTTCTAGAAAAATGGCAGTCTAGATGCACCTGCGATATTGCATTATCTACGTAATGGGAAAAGTTTGTAGCAAAAGTAAACTAGATTTAGGTTTTTTCTAATTTTATACAGAAGGATTTTTACAGAAATTGAAGTGTTTTCTGTAATATTTCAACAAAAACACAAATGTGAAATCATAGCCAAGTTCATTGTGAAGAATATGTGTTTGTCGACTTTACTGACAAAATAATATGTTTAGATGTGTAAAAAATCTTAAAATTTAGGTACAAAAGCTTGTAATAATTTAAGCATGCAATTAGTTTTAGCTTGTTTTCACCAAAAAATCAAGTTTTACAAAAATAATAACTACGTCTGACATGAAGATATGTTGATGAGACAAACAATTAGCCTGTACATAAAAAATTGTGTGTGTACTTATGTACACGCGTTAGAAGTTATACTTCTTCGGCGTAATGAGATAAAAATCTTTTTAAAATTTTTATTATTGGCCTTATTTTACATTTGTAGACAAAATGACACTAACTGTAGAAAAAAGGTATTTAATACATTTAAAGTTTTATTATAATGCATTATTTAGTTAAATAAAGTTTATTTAATATTTAATAAAATATCAAAAAAAAAACTAAAATGTTATCTATAGCTAACTTCATCATGTCGGTTTTTCGTGACGGTGTGCGCGAATTTACCCTCATCATTTTTTCCTAACGCGCCAAAAGAAGTATAACTTCAAAAACTAGACAAATCTAATCTTAAGTTTGAAAAGGGCTCCTTTGCAAAAAAGACCATCTGCCTTCCTGCCAGGCAGCTCGTAATAGGCTTACCGTCACTAATACCGCGACATCTGACTAGGTGGTAGACTTTTGCAGCGACTCGCACGGATTGGTACCAACGCTTTACAAATTCCTGCGGCCATAACGTCAGTGCTTGTTGTTTACGTGTTCCGGTTATAAAATATACCAGATAAGGTAGCCGGTAAACTTATTTTTGCTCAAGGCCTAACATCCCGGCCTCAAGTTGGCAACGCACTATTACCACCTTGGGTGTATTTAGGCGGCGTGAATTTCTCACCATCAGGTAATCCGTCTGCTTATTTGCCTTCAAATGTTATAAAAAAAACCGCGTGAACCTGCGGCTGGCTTCAACCTGTATTACATTGTACGTATATACAAGTTTATCATAATCATATAACTAACTACGTTAGACTAGTTGCCTTTTAGAACAGCTTCCTCCTGACAGTAACTCAACAATAAAACTTCACTACACGTCTCATAATGCGAAGCGTTTTAAGTGCTCTATCCTTAATTGAACGAGTAGTCCTCTAGTAATGCGGTAGTAAAAAGACAAACCGACAAAACAAGACAAGAAATCCACAAAGAAATGTTTTATTTTATGTGATAAACAAATAAATTAATATGTCACTCGACAAAAAAAGGTATCTTCACGCCCATATCCCCTAAGAGGTAGGCAGAGGCACAACCAGGGCACCCACGAGTAGCCGAAGATACTAAGTCCCATTATGTGATAGATGGCAAGCCTATCTCCAACCGGGTACGTTTCCAATCCCGACCAACATTTTTTTTTATTAGATTTTTGTTGGCCGACCCGGGATTCGAACCCGAGACCTCATGCAGTCAAGTCCAACACCCGGACCGCTCGACCACAGAGGCGATTATCACTGGACAAGCTACTCATATTGAATCTAAACGCAAAGTAAGCAAATTGAATGCTTGTGTTATGGGTGTTAGTCAACAATTATCATACATAGAAATACTTAAATAGATACCAGAATAAATTTAATAACACCCAGACCCGGAAATGTAAACATCTAAATGTTCATCACACAAATATACCTGTCCCCGTAAAGAATTGAACCCGAGCCTCACGGTTGATCAGTGTAGTTTAGGCGTGTACGTTAGCCACTCGACCAACGGGGCAGTCAAAACAGAGAACAAGTATACGGCTCTCCTGATGGTAAGAGGTTACTGTGATCTATAGACACCATAGATATGTGGTGCGTCGCTGTCTTTTGGCCGAAGTGTTAGATCAAATAATGTTCGAGCGTACCGGTACTACCCTCCAGAAAAATCCAATTTTCTTTTTGTTGGCCGACCCGGGATTCGAAAATCTTTTAGTAACTTCACAATAACCTAAGTCAATTAGATTTTTTTAATTTAACAAACTATTGCAACTCTTAAGCAATGAGCGATACATATATAAAAATAAATAATTAAATAAATATAGAAATATTTTTTTTTAAATCCTGGTCAAAAAAACGCATCGATAAATATATTTCTCAAACAATACACATATGTATCGACATATTTCTTATGCATACGGATTTCAAGAATACGGATCAGGGTCTGATTTAGTTTCTTATTTTTTCCATGACGGAAAAAGTGGGGTGTTAGAGGTTTGATGTATACGTGTGAGTGTGTGTGTCTCTTTGTGTGTGTTTGTGTGTATTAGTGTGTGTAACTGTGTGTGTATGAGTGACATCATAACACCTAAAACGAATGTCCCCGTTTTATGCAGTTATCGTTTAAAAGACGATGTGACCGAAGAGTTTCCCAGCTACGGTATGGATGGGTTTTGTAGGTTATTATATATTAGCAATTTTATGCGTATTTTAGTCATCTGATTACTTAGATTTTATGGTAGATGTTACTTTAAATGTAATTACTGTGAACATTTTAATAGAACCTGTAATATTAATTTAAAACTTGGAGTACGCTAAACTTTGTTTAATTGTAAGACAATAATACTGATGGGGTTCCACAAGACTTGTCCTGCTACTTTTTATTAAAGACAGGGTCAAAAACGCTCTGTAGAATAGACACGAAGTTTGTATCTAAATTAGTGTAGCAGCGAACGTGTTAACATTATCATCTATCTATTAAGCAATTCCAGTAACTATCTTTTAATCAGTCAGTCGACATTATTTCTACAAAATATAACGTAATTAATTTAAATTGCCATCTCTGATTGTGGCCATATACCACTCAAATTAAAATCTTTGCAACACTCTCTGTAGTTTAGCGGTTCACATGTAGGACTTGACTTCATGTGGTCCCGGATTCGAATATCGGGTTGAGAAATAAAAAGAAAATGTAGTATTACCAATTTAAAAAAAAATATATTTGAAACTTTTTGTACACCTCGTAAGGTATTCTTATTATTTAACAATAAATGACAAGAATAAAAGAATTGCAATTACCAAAGGAAAAGCCATATTTTAGATCTGTTTAGGATTTGGTGTAAAAATAGATGGAAAATGGATGGATGGAAGTAGGTACCCAGGGAGCTCTGGGTTGAGAATCCTCGATCAAATCGATAGGGCACTATCCGAGGCTGGTTTTAGGAGTTTCCGAGGATTACATGTTTCTATGAAAGGGTAATGAATGCGGGAAGGGCTAGTATAGAAGTCGTATGATTGCGCACTTGATACTCTCTGTATACCTCGCAAAGGACTGTGCATATTCTGACTTAAATAACAGAAGAATAAAAGAATTGCGATGATCAAGAGAAATACCATATTGTATGTCTGTTTATCAATATTTCATTTGCCTTTCTTCCCACGGTTAAACTCACTAACAATAAGATTATAGTACACAAAGCTCTTATCTTAAATCAAAGCGTTCTTTACCAGACAACCTTTCATTTAAAGAAACTACATGATATGCTTATACACTTAAGGCGGGTAAAGAGCATTATACACACAATACAGGTTCTATTACAAGTATTTGAAAATGAGATGAATGCCTTTTTAGTAAAATGATATCTTTTTCTAAACTTATTCGACAGGAAAAAACAACGTTAAACTGTAGATTATGACTACATATGTATGCCGTACTAAACAAAATTTGTAACCGATCAAAAAAAGGAGGTTCTCATTTCAATTCGACTAAGTATATGTTTTTTTTGCACTTACGCGTTAATAATAAATAGTTAAATGATTTTGATGGTTATTTTTTAAAAAGATTGGCCGTGATTCCAAGGTGGCCTTATATTAATTTTTCCATAATCTTACTAACGGTTTTTGAGATACACAACTATTAGGGAAGTTTTCTCATTCCTCTCATTTCATGTTGAAACCGCTAGGATGGTTTATTTTATATTTGATGTTTTCCATCGTCAGCACTTGGTAAAACTTCCAAATATTCATATTTTTAAAGAAAGAAACACTTGTACTGTTTTACTTGTCACTTATAATTTATTACTTTGTAATTAGTAGCCCTTAGACCTTTTCTAAAACCCTTTAGCCCTGATAATGCTGTATAAGCGAAACCGGTAGGCTATTAATTACAAAGTAATAAATTATAAGTAATAAGTAAAACAGTACAAGTGTTTCTTTCTTTAAAAATATGGTTTATTTTAGTTATTTTCACAGCATCATGTCGTATGGAATTTTCCTCTGGGGGAGTTCTACCGAAGTACTTAAATACTATATTAATTTTACAAAAGAGAGCCATAAGGGCAATTTATAACCTAGATCTAAGAGTTTCCCTGAGAGAAAAATTGAAAGAAATCAAAATTCTAACAGTAGCATCCCAGTATATCTTTGAAAACTTAATGTACTCGTATGTTCACAGAAATTCAAGTTCATTTAAAACAAATTGTGATATACACTGTGTCAATACAAGGAATAAAAATAATCTTGCTGTGCGTGTGTCGTGTCTCCACAGAGTAAGCAATTATTTCATGGGCCAATGTATACAGTTCTACAATAAACTTCCCAATTACATGAAAGAACTTCCAATTAATAAATTTAAGAAATGTGTTAAATGTAAATTAAATGAAAAGGGTTATTATACCATAGCCGAACATATATTTGATAAGACTGCTTGGGATTAATTGCTCCTCATGCCAATCTCTTACAAATATAATGTATCATTACATTATTTTTTGTAAACATATTTAAAAAAAAAAGACGAGCCCGCTGCGTTTCTTGTCGGATCTTCTTAACGTGCGGCCGCATTCCGATCCGGTAGTAGATTTATTATTATATAGACGCGTCACAGATGCCTCCTGTAGGTTTAGGTGAAATATTTATTATTATTATGATCCATACCTTTTGTCTTGCCAAGATCTATCATTCAATCCTATATTGTGCGGCTATGGCGGCAAGCTGTGTAGCTCGTTTCAGGTTCCCTGAAACTGGCCGAGACATACGGCCTAATGCTACCAGCATGGCAGGATAGGATTGAACGACGTGTCAGCACAGCTAGAGCCATCATTGGTAAATTTATTTGCTTCAGATCGGGAAACAATCGCCCGAGAGTGATGTGTTATGTGACACAAGCTTTTGCTGGCACAGGGACATCCGATTACATGTCTTGTGTCACAGAACCCATTGACTATCTGAAGCAAAAAGTGTGTGTGTGGGCAAACCGGTATAAACAGTTATTATTATTATAATCAATTATGAGGTTGTCAAAATAAGTATCTTCACGCCCATATATATCCCCGAAGAGGTAGGCAGAGGCACAACCAGGGCACCCACGACTAGCCGAAGACACTAAGTCCCACAATGAGATAGGTGGCAAGCCTATTGCCAACCGGGCACATTTCTAATCCCGCCCAACATTTTTTATTAGAAAATTGAAAAAATCCAAATTTATTTTTGTTGGCCGACCCGGATTCGAACCCGAGACCTCATGCAGTCAAGTCCAACACCCGGACCGCTAGACCACAGAGGCGATAATCAAAGGCGAGGTCAAAATAAGTGAATTAGTTATATTATTATAATTTGTGCGTTATTTAATATAACTGAAATAGAAATATCACTAGAAGGATGTTGATGAACTTTTTGTGGACCATTTCAGAACCATTTGCTATCTTTTGAAAAAAGAACTGTCAATTCGAGACGTGGTACCCATGAAACGGTTGGAGTCAGTTTTTGCAGTATTACTGCGCTTAACTATTAAGTATTAAGATTCAGGTTAATTTTTTGAAATACTTATATATCAGTACCGAATAATACTACCTCTACCTAATAATAATACCTCAAATACACTAATATAGTTCAGTTCAATATCAGGGTTGAGTAACTTAAAACGTTTCCCGGAATCGGATAAGTTAGGGATTAGCAATAGGTTTGTCACCTTCTGCCCTGGTTTTACATCCGTCTAGCTCTTTGAGGAAACAGACGAGATTATACTTAGAATAACACAACATGACAATTAAAATACTTAAGATATAAAAAACAACCCGTGTTGGTCCGGGCTCCTTTGTAGAATAGACCATCTGCCTTCCTGTGCCAGGCAGTTCGCAAAAGGTAAGCATAGGCTTGCCGTCACTAACACCGTGACATTTGACTAGGTGGTAGAGTTTCGCAGCGACTCACCCGGATTGGTATCACCGCCTTACCTATTCCTACCGCCATAACGTCATGACGTGTTCCGGTTCGGAGGGTAAGGTAGCCGGTAAACTTACTTTTGCTCGAGGCCTAACATCCCGGCCTCTGGTTAGCAACGCACCGTTACCACCTTTGGTGTCTCTAGGCGGCGGGAATTTCTTACCATCAGGAAATCCGTCTGCTTGTTTGCCTTCCAATATCATAAAAAAATTACTAAAATGATGTCTTTTTCTAAATATAGTCGACAGGAAAAAACAACGTAAAACTCTAGATTATGGCTACTTATGTATGACGTACTAAACGAAAATTTTAACCGACTCCAAAAAAGGAGTCTCATTTCAATTCGACTATATATTTTTGTTGCATGTTTCTTCGATTCTAAGTCAATTAATAGCCATATGATTTTAAATGCCTACCTTATCCTCTAAACCGAACACGTCAACAGCAAGGGCTAACGTTGACGTTGGCGGCAGGAATAGGTAAGGTGGTAGTACCAATATGGACGATTCACTGCGAAACTCTACCTCCTAGTAAGTATGCTTAGAAGACCTACCTGCCTAAAGAATATCTTAGAATAATATTACATGACAATTAAAATACTAAAGGCCCCATACTCAGTCCGCCAGAAGAGCCTATCACCGCGCTCCCCCGTTCCATGATTACTATGAACAATGGCGCTCTAAAGTAAACGTCTTAAGCGACACATCACTATTTTTGGCACTATAAAAGTAATTTGAAAAAAAGTATAAAAACTGAAACACTTATCTCTTAGGTATAGTACTTATCTATGTTTAGGTTAAATCTGGTGTCGATATTTTCATATTTGAAGTAGACATTTGCGTTTTGCTTTCAAAAAAGGGTTAACTTTTTGATTTTTTTCTATCAAGCAAAGTGAAATGAATCGTGTTTTAGAAACAATAGTCTAGTAAAGCACATTCATGTTAATCTTGTGTATTTTTGTCAGCAAGATCCATGATTGCTTTGTATGAAAAAAACAGTAAACTGCTGACGTATTTTAGCGTATATGGCCCCTTAAGATAGAAAAACAACACACCACGGAAAGCGGGTATCCATGATGGATTTCCACACGTTAAAAAAACACAAAACGTTAAAATATTCTCCATACTAAGCACTAACTATTGACATTCAGATTTATTTTACGTGATATTCCGATATTCATCAAATACGTCTTCCTCGACACGAGTAATGGATGTTGTATGTTTGAATTGAATCAATAATCTACCCTCATGTTGGTAGCACTATCGCAGCACTTATCACTAGTGCTGAATGATTCAGCAATGTAGCCTAGTACAAAAACAAACGCGAATTCATGCTGTGGTAACACTGAATTACTTTTATCGTGTTCGGTTCCGTGTATGTAATATTGAACAGGGTGCCGGATTTTAAGCCTTTTCGTCTAGGCCAGAGTTTCTCAAACTTTAGTAGGTGGTAGAGAATTGTGCAGCAAATAGCAATTTACTTAGGTTATTATATTACTTAGGTAGGTAAGAAATTTACGTCACCTAGCGACACCAAAGGTGATAATGGTGTGTTGTCAACCTGAGGCCGGTGTATTAAGCCCGCTACAAAAGCAAGTTTACCGGCTATCTTATCCCCCCCGAACGTTAACTACTCCGGGCAATTGGAAACTCTATTAGTCAGATGTCACGGTGTTAGTGACGGTAAGCCTATGCTCGCCTTTTACGTGATTCAGCGATGTATCCTCGTACAAAAACATTCATGCTGTGGTTACATTGAATTAGTTTTATCGTGTTCAGTTCTGTGTAAGTAATTCTGTAAAGGATGCCGGTTTTTAAGCCTTTTCGTCTAGGCCAGAGTTTCTCAAACTTTAGTAGGTGGTAGAGAATTGTGCAGCAAATTGCAATTTACTTAGATTTTCACCACCGCTTGTTTTTTATGATAATGGAAGGCAAACAAGCAGACGGGTTTCCTGATGGTGAGAAATTTACGCCACCTAGTGACACCAAAGGTGGTAATGGAGCGTTGTCAACCTGAGGCCGGTGTATTAAGCCCGCTACAAAAGCAAGTTTACAGGCTATCTTATCTCCCCGAATGTTAACGGCAAGCACTGACGGTATAGCAGCATAGATAAGGTGGTGGTACTAATCCGGACAATTGGAAACTCTACCATCAAGTCAGATGTCATGGTGTTAGTGACGGTAAGCCTATGCTCGCCTTTTACGAGTTGCCTGGCAGGAAGGCAGATGGTCTATTCTGCAAAGAAGCCCGAACCAACACGAGGAGGAAGTTCTACCTGACTTCGATGCGACGAAATTAGTCGAAAATACATTATGAAAGTTTACCGTTTACCATATCGCCTCTGTGGTCTAGCGGTCCGGCTTCGGACTTGACTTATTGTCGTACCGGGTTCGATTATCGAGTCAGGCAATAAAAGTAATTAAAAATGTGTATTTTCAATTTTCAAAACTAACGTTGTCCGGGATTGAATATGTGTCCGATTGGTAATAGGCTGGCCGTCTATAACATTGTGGGATTCGATGTCTTCGCCTATTCGTGGATGCTCTTGTTGTTTCCTCTGCCTACTTCACCGGGGATATGGGCATGAAGATACTTAGATTTTTACTGGTTACTCTGTTTTCCAACCCGGCATTTAGAATGCCTCACCCTCATTTCGTAATTATTTTAATTAATAAACAAATATTTTATAGCTCAAATTGAGGATTTCCTCTATTTATTCTTGACAGCCGTCGTTTGTCCAAGTAGTAAATATAACTTGGTTGGGTGGCCGAGATACAATTGGATTTTGAAGAAACAAAGAGGAAAATCATGTTCATAAATCAGGACAAAATGGATAGACTATTTTTATGAGATGGAAGTGGATGGATGTTCTCGTGATAAGGAACAATAAATTTGAAAATTGTATATAACCTCCGACAAAGCCTATCTGTACAATGTAGTTAAGATTACTTCAATCTCGACAGTTTCAAAAAACACAGAATTGAAAGCAGTCCATTCGTTTTGGAGTTATGATGCTACAGACATACAGACATACACACAGAGACGCATTAAATTAATTAATATTATTAATATTAATACAACACTCCTTTTCTACCGTTAGGAGTTAAAATTACATAAGAAATGCTAGAAACTTGGACCTAGAGTGTTTTATTCTTTTGAATGAGTAAGTATATATCGGAAAGGCTATCGCCTCTGTGGTCTAGTGGTTCAGGTGTTGGACTTGCCTGCATGAGGCCCCGGGTTCATTTGCCGGGTCGGACAACTAAAAGAAAATGTGGCTTTTCCAATTTTCTGATAAAAAAATGTAGTTCGGGATAGGATAAGTGCCCGGTTAGCGTCAGGCTTGCCATCTAACACATTGTGGGACTTAATATCTTCGCCTAGTCGTGGGTTCCCCGGTTGTGCCTCTGCCTACACTCTTCGGGGATATGGGCGTGAAGATACTTTTAATTTTTGTATATTTGTCACTTACGCTATTAATTAAATAACGTTCAGATTTTCATGGTCCGTTTTAGGTCGTCCCATATCAGTTTCAACACGATCCAACTAGTTTTGAGTAATAATTACTTATGCCTAAATTAGAGGCCATCCATAATTTACGTTACACGTTAATGGGGGG
>NJDD01000005.1:234113-277098 GCA_002245505.1 Calephelis nemesis
TACATGCACAAGTGTGCCGGCTACTGTCCAACCAACACAGAACATGATATTAGCGATCAATGACATTATGGAGGCAGGGATGCGTAACACTCTGAAAGAGTTTTGATTAAAATAATATGGATATTGATGTTTAAAATATAATGTCAACAGGCTATAAATGAGTGAATGTGGAAGAAGATAGGTAGGTCATTTTTGGATATTTTATGTCTATGTTTGACTATAGTTTGTCTAGCAAGTTTTTTATATCTACTGTAAGCCACAAATTACATATCTTTACGCCAAGTTCATTACAGGGTAAGCAGAGAGCAAAACATGATCGTTTAAATTTTTTTAATAAAAAAATTAAAACTAATTTCACTAGTGAAAGGTTCAAAACATTTTTTGTTTTGTATCCGTTTAAAAAATCCGGTTGGTTGTAATTTTTTAACCAATTTGAAAACAGAGGATTCGTCGTCTATCGTTTATGATTGATGCATTATAAGGTAAACAGAACTCACAAACCACTTTTTGGTCATGATAAAATTTATACAGACCTTTAAGAATTATTGATTGAGCTGCTTGAGATATAAACAGAACTTACAAACCACTTTTTTGGTCTTGATAAAATTTATACAGACTTTTAAGAATTATTGATTGAGCTGCTTGAGATATAAACAGAACTCACAAACCACCTTTTTTGGTCTTGATAAAATTTATACAGACCTCTAAGAATTATTGATTGAGCTGCTTGAGATATAAACGGAACTCACAAACCACTTTTTTGGTCTTGATAAAATTTATACAGACCTTTAAGAATTATCGATTGAGCTGCTTGTGATATAAACAGAACTCACAAACCACTTTTTTGGTCTTGCTAAAATTTATACAGACCTTTAAGAATTATTGATTGAGCTGCTTGAGATATAAACAGAACTCACAAACCACTTTTTTGGTCTTGATAAAATTTATACAGACCTTTAAGAATTATTGATTGAGCTGCTTGAGATATAACCAGAACTCACAAACCACTTTTTTGGTCTTGATAAAATTTATACAGATCTTTAAGAATTATTGATTGAGCTGCTTGAGATATAAACAGAACTCACAAGCCACTTCTTTGGTCTTGATAAAATTTATACAGACCTTTAAGAATTATTGATTGAGCTGCTTGAGATATAAACAGAACTCACAAGCCACTTCAATTTATACAGACCTTTAAGAATTATTGATTGAGCTGCTTGAGATATAAACAGAACTCACAAGCCACTTCTTTGGTCTTGATAAAATTTATACAGACCTTTAAGAATTATTGATTGAGCTGCTTGAGATATAAACAGAACTCACAAACCACTTTTTTGGTCTTGATAAAATTTATACAGATCTTTAAGAATTATTGATTGAGCTGCTTGAGATATAAACAGAACTCACAAACCACTTTTTTGGTCTTGACAAAATTTATACAGACCTTTAAGAATTATTGATTGAGCTGCTTGCGGGTTGAGCCTTTTACAACTAATGTTAATTTATATTTATTGACAGTTGTTTCTTTGTTATATAGTTGTGTCTCTTTTAAATGTGCTCTTCTTTTAAGATATAACAATTCAAGTCTGAATGATTAAATTGTTACACAAGCAATGTTTTTTTAAGATATTGGACGACAAACAAACAGACGGATTTCCTGATTGTAAGAAATTCACGCCGTCTAGAGACACCAATGGTGCGTTGCCAAACGGAGTTCGTGATGTTACGCCTCGAGCAAAAGTAAGTGTAATGGCTAACTTACCCTTCAAACTGGAATACGTCAACGGCAAGCACCGACGATATGGTGGCAGGAAGGCAGATGGTCTATTCCGCAAAGGAGCTCGAACCAACACAAGGAAATGTTTAAAGCTCTACAATTTTAGGGATTTACGAGTTGTAAACGAAGCACTAAGTAGCAATTTCTCGAGAGAAAATCTTATTAAACTGCGGTTAGTAGAGTAGATTCTTCAAGTTTTTTATGATTACGTCCCTTATTAAAGTCTGCCAGATTATTAAAAAAATAGTATAGGTAACTCAAGTTATAACTATGAACATAAACCCACGATTTCATCTCGGTTGCATTGTTTTTAGTTGCGATTGAGATATTTAATTATTTACAAAGCTTTTGGCAGAATTTATACTATATACATAAATACAGACATAAACAGGGTTACTGGTAACTAACGCATGACCTTGCCATAGGGCCTTAGTACATCAAAAGCAGCAACTTTTATTCTACAACTTTTGGAAAATCGCAAAAAAAGAATTTGGTTCTCCATACAAAAAGTTTATCGTCCTCTGACAAAATACTAGTAACCCTGTATATCTTAAAGAAAGACTCTTACGGGGTAGGCAGAGAGTATCAGGTATCAAATCCCACGAACCTGACAGACGTGCTTGGCTTCCTCTACATTAATTACCCTTTTTCATACAAACGAATGGAATGTAAACCTAGGTTACCCCGGGTACCTATATCCAACATATTTGTATTCAATATGTGATTTGCCAATCTTTCTATACTAACATTTTAAAGAGGAAGGTTTGATTTTTTGTTTGTTTGAAATGTATAGGCTCCATATACTGGACCGATTTCAAAAATGATTTCACCTTTAGAATGCTACATTATCCCTGGGGGACATAGGCTATGTTTTATCAAAATCGGTACAGAAGAAGTCAAGTTACGCAGGCGAAGCTGCGTGAAACTGCTAGTCACATTTAATTTCTACTAAGTAAAATGGAAAAACAAAACAAATATCAAGTAATCCATATGGAAAATACGTCATCAATGTGTGCTATTTTTTGTACACATAGTTTTTATTTATTTTTTGTATTGAAAACTGTTTAAAAACTTCAACAACTAATTTCAAAGGACCTCACAGGTACTACTTCAAATGGATTAAACAATCCGTATTAAATTTTGTTTTTTGTTTTATAAGTTTAGCGAAACATTCGAAAATTGAAGAAAAAATAACGAAAATACAAATTATTCGTAATTGTCAGCAAGTTAAGACGTAAACGTCTGTTGGGTCAGCTAGTGGTAAATACAAAGTAAATAAGTATCTTCACGCACATATCCCCGAAGAGAGGTAGGTAGAGGCACAACCTGGGCACCCACGATTAGCCGAAGAGAATAAGTCCCACAACGTGATATATAATATATCCCACATCCAAGCCTATCGCCAACGGGGCACATGCCTAATCTCGGGCAACAACGTTTTTATAATAAAATTTAAAATTCAACCCAGAAATTCGAACCCGGTACCTCAAGAAGTCAAGACGCCGAACCGCCACAGAGGCGATGAAAATGTAAATAAAAAATATTAATCACTTTTCAATGAAGTGCTACAAAGAAATTATATATCTAGGTAATAAGCTCCAAGCAAACATTATAAAAATAACACAGAGCATAATATAAATATAATCTCCGACAATAATATGTTCGTGCAAAAAAATCCCAAACATGGCAGATATCCAAAACAGCCGACGAAGCTACCTATTTTTCGTATTTGAATCGTTTCCGGCCAGTATCGAATGTACCATAAAATAGTTATGACTTTCTGGTAAAGTAATTATCCACAACCGAATTATAGGGGGTCGAAAAAGGCCCGAATTGCTTCGAGAAAAGGATGGTACGGCCGTGCCGCTTTTTTTTTGCTCGACTTGGCGGGGGCACTGCCGTGCCCCCAGATTGGAAGTAATTGGCGTTCTTTCCAACATTTTTTTGGTCTTCTTGCTGAAACTCTATTGGAAGATTTCCCCGTTTTGGTCCGAGTCTGATAAGTGGAATAGACCACCTGCCTCTCTGCCTGGCAGATTCCAAGAGGCAAGCACTACTCAGTATCAGTAGGACAACTGGTGATAACTCCTGTGCAGCAACTTGCCTGGGTGGCCATCCACCGCTATAGCGACGCTGACATGTCCACGTTTATATAAACTACCACTGGACTGGAAAAAAATTAAAACAAATGCTGTGCAGCACCTTACCGGGCTAAGATTCTGCTGTACAATGACAATGCTTTGTACTTAAGTTTTCCAGTTCTGAAGGTAGGCTAGTCGATAGACTTGCACAATACATCTGACATCCAGCCAAAGTTAGGTACTCATTTATACATATGCATATACAACGTGTAACATAAGTCATCAAAATCGCTTGAGGAGAAGATTCGGAAAGTTGTACGACACCCTGTGCCGGTAGAACGGAATCTGTAACTGTAAAGCCAAAGCATCTAGAGGATTCTGAACTTAAGTTCTCTGAACTCAATCTAACCTTAAGTATCAGCTCTTTGAGTTGAATGCCCTGAATACCTGGAGCGCAGTAATGTTTTTACATTGCGTTGTCTAGGGATGCGTCAGTTAAAAAGTCGATAAGTAAATATTATATCGATATTTTTTAACATTATCGATATATATCTTTGTAAACGAATATATTTACTGTCAAAAAGTTTGTATCTTTCTTCGAAGTTTTATCAATCA
Organism: Calephelis nemesis; assembly: GCA_002245505.1. Classification (NCBI taxonomy): domain Eukaryota; kingdom Metazoa; phylum Arthropoda; class Insecta; order Lepidoptera; family Riodinidae; genus Calephelis; species Calephelis nemesis. Next base: position 238,587 of record NJDD01000005.1, read on the forward strand.
AATAAATTAAGCATAGTAACTCTGCAAAACACCGATTCCGTTATCATTGCCGAACACGATATTATTTTTTTTTCGAAAGGTATCTTATACACTCTACATAATTTATGGATTTTAAATTTATACTTTTTCTATCTCCAAAACCACAAGTCGGACCATCAACAAAGTTGAAAGTCACTTGAGAATCATGACTTACCTTTTTTAAAAACAACCAGTATCTTCACGCCCATATCCCCGACGAGGTAGACAGAGGCACAACTAGGGCAACCACGACTAGCCGAAGACACTAAGTCCTACAATGTGATAGGCGGCAAGCCTTTCGCCAATCGGGCACATATCCAATCCCGAGCAACGTTTTTTTATTAGAAAATTGGAAAAACCCAATTTTCTTATTGTTGCCCGACCCGAGATTCGAACCCGGGACCTCATGCAGTCAAGTCCAACACCTGAACCGTTAGACCACAGAGGCGTTTAAGTTATATTTAATAATTAATTGACATTTAAATTGTTGACAAAATTTATGGGGGCCAATTCGGAATCGCTTACTTTCTTTCAAAAAAAGAATTAACAAATCGAAACGTGGTACCCAACGAAATAGTTTTTGTAGATTTTTACAATTTTAGTATAACTTGAATAGTTTTATGAAATTTTTTCAAAAGAAAAGCTATGTATATTTAATTGTATGAATGTTTAAAGTTTAAACCACAAAAAGTAACATTTAATTATAATAATTATCTAATCAAAATAGAAAAGTTGAGTGAACGATTGCGACGTTTAATCCAGTTCCTTTCAACAAAATTTACTATCAAATCTGATTTCAAATTTATCGTTAAATAATTTCAATCTAAAGAGACTTAAAATGGTTCAAACTTGTCAACGAAACGGTAATTAAGTTTCAAAGTTTGTATTTTCAATTCAAAGTGGATATAATCCAACAACTCGATAGTAGAACTTCGACAACACAATATTCTATTAAAATAACAAGCTGTCTAAACCATATAAAGTTGTTCAGAAAGCTTATCTCAATTTCCACTAATTCATATATTAAAATATTTTCAGTGTATTTAGAAAGTAAAAAATATATATCTTCACGCCCATATCCCCGAAGGGTAGGCAGAGGCACAACCAGGGCACCCACGACTAGCCGAAGATACTAAGTCCCACAATGTGATAGGTGGCAAGCCTATCGCCAACCGGGCACTTATCCTATCCCGAGCAACATTTTTTTTCATCAGAAAATTGTAATAAACCAAATTTCTTTTTGTTGCCCGACCTGGGATTCGAACCCGAGACCTCATGCAGTCAAGTCCAACACCTGAACCGTTAGACCACAGAGGTGATCAAAAATTATTAGTGTTTAGAAAGTAAAATGTGATCATTATTAATTTTAGACTATGACATAATTTAAAATTTATATATACAATAAAAAAAAGTGCCTGTGCCTACTTCTTCCGGGATATAGATGACATCCCCGACGTCATCCACGACGAAGATTGAAGATACTAACACCAACAATGTGATAGACGGCAAGTCTATCGCCAACCAGCCACATACCTTATTCCGGGCAACGTTATAAATGAATGAATGAATGAATTAATGACCGCAAGACCACAGAGGCGATAATGTAAGAAAACAGTGCTTAAAACTAAATCTATACGTCCAGCTTTTTTAAAATTAATGATAGCTAGGTTTGTATATAAGGCGTGGAAAATATTTTTATAAGGTTTCTCCGTTATCTTTATACGAAAAAACTGCTTAACAGATTTTTATAAAATTTCGTGTATGCTTATCGTCCTGTTCAATCCTAAGGATACCTTTTACCTCGAAAAGATACTTCAAAATTTAATAAGAAGTACGAAATCGCAATGCAACAGCTTGTTGATATTGATAGCCTTTTATTTTTTGAGTCTAAAAAAATGGGGAATGTTCTGAGGAGTTGTTTGGTTTAATTCCAGCTGCTGATTTTAACTTTCAGACTTCGCGACAGAGTTTAAAGTATCATGTGCATCATTTTGATGCGTGGCGATCTACAAGTGTGCAATTTCGAAGACATTTTTTACATATTTTTTTGTGGAATCAATTACCGGGGGAGTATTCCTAAAAAAATGTGACTTAGGGACCTTCAAAAAAAGAGCGTATTTATTCCTTAAAGGTCGGCAACGCATCTGTGATACTCCTTATATTAATATATAATACGCTCTATATTATATATATAAGAGATAATCCTCCTGTTGCGGATATCCGTGGGCGTCGGTGATCACTTTTCATCAGGTGACCCGCTTGCGCGTTTGCCTCCTCTTGTAAAAAAAAACGCCAACTTCTAAAAAAGGTTGTTGTTCCCAACTTACTCCTAAAAACAAGAGCGATATTTATAGTATTCTATTTCTAAGCCTCAAAACATTACAGGAATGATACCTGTCTTCAAAGCATCCATATCAATTTCACCTCATATTATACGCAATGAGCTCCAGTGAAATAAAATATTGCTGAACGCTTTGACAATATCCTCGTTTCGCGTGCTATTCATTTTCTATTTGTGTCAACTTTTATGTCGGCTAACGATGTTTTCATAGCTTGATGGTGTATTCAACTGTCGTACTATTTCGTTAATTAAAATAAGTACAAATTGTAAGGTTTGTATAAGCCATTTAATATCATACAAGCAGTTTCAGTAAGCTTCGCCAGCATAACTTGGCTTCTACTGCACAGATTTTGATGAAACAAAGCCTATGTCCCTCAGGCATAATGCAGCATTGTAAAGGTGAAAGAATTTTTGAAATCGGTCCAGTAGTTTCGGAGCCTATTAATTTCAAACAAACAAAGAATCAAACATTTCCTCTTTATAATATTAGTATAGATCACTTTAATAAATTGCGCTTCGTGAAAGTTTTGAAAATACTTTGTATCTATTAAATTTACGTTAATATGCAGATACGCCTACTATAATATTTACCTAAATAAATACAAGTCTGTAAAGTTTTTTTTAAAATTGTGTTTGTCCGGGCTCCTTTGCAAAATAGACCATCTGCCTTCCTGCCAGGCAGCTCCTAAATGGCGAGCATAGGCTTACCGTCACTAACACCGTGACATTTGACTAGGTGGTAGAGTTTTGCAGCAACTCGCCCGGATTGGTACCACCGCCGTCCCTATTCCTACCGTCATAACTTTATGACATCTTCCGGTTCGGAGGGTAAGGTAGCCGGTAAACTTACTTTTGCTCGAGGCCTAACATCCTGACCTCAGGTTGGCAACACACCATTACCATCTTTGGTGTCTCTAGGCGGCGTGATTTTCTTACCATCAGGAAATCCGTCTGTTTGTTTGCCTTTCTAAAACATAGAAAAAAAGTTTTTATTTCACTGTTCTTCGTTGTTACTTCGTAGAACAACTAATGTTTCCATTTAGAATTCTTACTGGGCCACTTGCGCTATTTTAAGTTATCTATTTATTATTAAAACATAATATGTTATAAATTCCAGAAATAAATTCGTATAAATTTAAAATATTTGCAATGTTAGTATGCACAAACATTTTTTGTAACAACTTCTAACACAGATATTCAGCAAATGAATACATTCAACTTAATTTCATTTCATTTTATTAAGTCTGAGTTAGTTTCTTACTCGGGTTAAATCATTTTATATATAACCCATTATTAATTTCAACCCTGAAAGGTGCAAGCGGTACTTTAAACCGAAATATGAGAAGACATGTCGAAAGAAACTTACCTCGACTTATCTTTTAGTCTTTTTTCTAGTACACAAAAATATATTACATTCTTACAATTTAAAAAACATAAAAAAATCGTATGAGGATAATTTAATCCCAAGAATTTTTTCTTCTTAATATTTTAAAATCTTATAATAACCCCTTACCACACAACTTAAATATAATCATTATGTAATTGTTAGTCTTTAATATGCTTAGGAAGTTTATTGTATAAACGTATACATTGCCTATTAAAGAATAGTTAATTGTGAGGAGACAAGACACTTGCAGATCAAGATGGTTTTTATTACACTTATTTACTGAATGTGTATTATAAGTTTTATTTTTAAAAAAAAAAACTATTTAACATGTCCATTACATTAAGTTTTCAAACATATGTTGAGATTACCTTTAGAATATATATTTCTTGAAACTTTATTCTGAGGGAAATGCCTTGGCCTAAGTTACAAAGACAAATATTGTTTTTACCTCAGCAGAATTTCCCCAGAGAAGAATCGTATGACATGACAGTCTGAAAATAGCTTAAATAAACAATTTTGGCGGTGTCGACATCAGATAACTGTTGTTTTTGCATTTTTTAACAGCACAAGCTGCTTAGCTCAATCTGATAGCACGCTTTTCAATGTGTGGTGTTTTATCTGGTGGTTCCTATTAATGTAGTAAAATCTGCTAGGTCCAGCATGTTTTCATTATATTGATATCAACCTGTTTTTTTTAGGCATTTAGCATTATATTAGTAAATTGGGAAATGCTTACATGTCGAAATTATTAAACCTATTTAAAGTAAATGTAAAATTAAAACATACCTGACTAAGAAAAACCTACGTACAATAAATTATAAAAGAATACATCAAAACATCAAATAAGTTAAAAAAAAATAATTTACATGTCAAAAAATAAAATTAAATATCAAGTATAATCGATATTTCAAAATTTAGAATAATCAAATTGTCAGATTAAACTACTTGATCAGCAACAAAGAATATAAATACTCTTTAACAAGAGATCAGCAATCTTTTAAATAAGATTTCATCTTAACAAAATTGTTAGTACTAGACAATGGTAATTATTATAGTACAATCTTACTTACTTACTTACTCCGTTGGCTCAGCGACCCAAAATAGTACAATCAATATAGCTTATTAATATAGTACAATAAAGATTTAGCTATTTGTTTTCGTAAATACTTAGAAATAATTATATCTCCAATATTTTTTTTATAATGATTTTCCATTGTATAAATCTACAAATGTCAAATTAATAAGAATGTCATCAAATCAATATTTTGTATTTGGTGCCCAATAAAAAGTAACTGTATTGTATTTTTTTAAAGTGTCTTCAGTCCATATTACCGAAGAGATAGACAGAGGCACAACCAGGGCACCCACGGCTAGCCGAAGATACTAAGTTGGTAAATGTGACAGGTGGCAAGCCTATTGCCAACCGGGCACGATCCTGTAACATTTTTTATAACATTAACAGTTTTTATTAGAACAACAAAGTAACATTTTTTATTAGAAAATTTGAAAAATCACTTTCTGTTTGTTGCCCGACCCGGGATCGAACCCGGGACCTCATGAAGTCAAGTCAAACACCTGGACCGGTACACTACAGATGCGACTGAGACCTTAATGTACCTAACCGAGAAAACTAGCTGAAAGTCGAGGAACTCATCTAAGAAACGATCAGATGGATTTCAAGTCACCACCTGGCTAGTCGTTGAGCTATTAGTTTCTAATAGCTGACGGAAGCAACTTTCCTATTTTAATCAAACTTCTCAGCAAGTTGTGAGGAAACTTATATTTTTAATGTCAGCACATTTCTAGTGCTTGGAAGAAGTTTTTCCAAACTTTTTGAATAAGAAATAATTTTAGTTAGCACGATTTGAACCTGTGACCTTTATCTGTGACTATCATATAAACTAGCGTATCCAAAAGAATCTAAGGTTAAAACATTTTGTACACATTATTGCAACTATATATCTTCTTGCCAAGTTCCTTGCGGGGTAGGCAGATAGTATCGAGTGCCAAATGTCAATGTATCTACAGATCTGCCTATAGCTTCCTCAACATTAATCACTTTTTACATACGAAAACGCCGACTTTGGACGCTTTTATACCGCCTTCAGACAATACCAGAGCGGTTTGATCATGGAATGTCAACATAGGTCTTCCCCAGTACCTATAAGCATATACATTCGTATATCATATCTGGAAAAATTATTACAAACTGAGTTTTCTTAATAAAGTTATTTAAAGTGTCTTCACGCCCATATCCCGAAGAGGTATGCATCCACAACTAAGTCCCTCAGTGTGACAGATGGCAAGCTTATCGCCAACCGGGTATATATCTAATCCCGGGCAAGGTTACTGTTATCAGAAAATTAATGATACAAATTTTCAAGTTTTTTCGCTGCTCAATCCAGGAATCGAATCCAAGACTTCAAGAAGTCAAGTGCGGCGGTGGACCGCTAGACCAAGTAATTTACTTGCCGACAACGAAATATTTCAATGTAATACAAAAATAATGTAATACTTTAATCCAATTGGTGGCACTAATTAATTAAGTTCGGAACAACTTTATTTTCCAATCGTAATTGTATACGTTCAATGGTCTGGTTCTGAAGTTTTGGCACAAGAACTTCAGGAAATTGGGACGCAGAATATTGAAGAGTTCATTGTTTCCAGTTGATCATTTTCATTGCATTCGAATTTTAATAAACAAGTAAGTATCTTCACGCCCATTTTCCCGAAGAGGTAGGCAGAGGCACAACCAGGTACCCACGACCAGCCGAAGACACTAAGGCCCTTAATGTGATAGGTAGCAATTCTATCGCCAACCGGGCACATATCCAATCCCGAGCAATGTTTTTTTTATTATAAAATTGGAAAATCCCAATTTTCTTTTTGTTGCCCGACCAGGGATTCGAACCCGGATGTATAGTTATGACGGCAATAAAAACACGATTTCAATAAGCATATCCTTTTTTACATTTCATAAAGATAAAATGACGGTCAGCTAATGATACCCGTAGTTTAGATAAATTAAATTTCGCTTAAGCTTGGCACACAAGCAACTTTTAAACGTCAAGTAATTACCCAAGTTCTGTGCTACTTTCTCACGTAAGTTAAGCTTGTAGTGGAGTACCCAGAAGCGTGAAAAATTTTCCACTCGAGGAAAATTCTTTCGCTGTAATAAATAAGAGATTCCCTCTCGTAATCCTCGTGAAATATTCTAGGCTTTGTCACACATGATGTAGGTTAAGGTGGTTTTTAATGGATGGTATATACTTTTTTTGTTTTTTATTGACCTTTAACAGAAGCGTCATGGTCTAAGATCCAAACCTAAATCGACCTTCACCTAGCTGAAATAGAATAAAACTTATATTATATTAAATTAGTACACATATAAGTATTATCCAATCAAGTGAAAGGAACTGGCACCGAAATATCTAGTTATATCTAGCAACCCAGTAGTTTATCAAGGTACATTACAAGTAACTCAACCTCACCACATTTAAGACGCCATATACTTTCAGTCAGGATAACATTTCCTTATTAATTTCATATTGCAACATTGCATGAAAAGCCATTTTTAAAAAATAGTTAAAGATATTCTGTTTTAGACATGTATGTATGTATTATACATATAAAATCCCGTCCCGTCGGGAATTGAACCGGAGCCTCGCGGTTGATAGGTGTAGTTATGCGTGTACGCTAACCACTCGACCAACAAGGCGACCAAGGAAGTCAGGTGTAGTTGCGCCGATAACTCGAACCGATTATAAGGATTTTTTTATTTGTCTTATCCCATCCTAAGCATCTGCTAAAACAATTGGATAAATAAAAAAAGGAAAATTACGTTTCACGCATCGGATCATATCGCTGGGACAGTTAATTTTAGATATGTAATGTATTACAAAAATAGGTACACGCGGCATCGTAGATCTGACCCCTCTGACCCCTAAACTAAAATATACTACAAAGTGTAGTACAGGGATCGGGCAAAGCTATGCGTGGTTTTAATTGGGAATGACACAATATAGATTTAGGTATATAGATTTATATTTGACACTCTGAGCCCTTACTATAAGATATGGGCTTGTCATGTTTACGAGTACTACAGTCTCTGTAAATTATTTATATGTAAACTTTGAACGGCAGCGCCTCTATTGGTGACTAACAGAAACACATTTTTGGATCAAAAGTTTCAGAGATTTCGACACGTAACTTACCGAACGTTAAAAAAAGGCTCTGGACACCTTGCTACATCTGTACAAACACCTAAATAAAATTGGACTGGTTTTTGTAATGTTAAAATAACCGCTATATGTATATAAATGAATATATGGTACATATGCCAATTTTTTACATTTTTTTGTCTGCTGTCTGTTAGTCAATCTAGCTGTTCATTACGTCTAATCTCGGAAACATCTGAGCCGATGTTGACAGCACTTATATTGTCAGGTAACTGATGTAATTAGGTTAAACAACTTGTAATCTGATTTTTTTGTGAATTAACTACATAACTTTTTTGTTAAATTCCATGTAAACGAAGTCGCGAGCTTAGCTGGTCTTCTGTAGAATAATTTATTTTAAAATCTCTTAGCAACAACTTATTTTCCAGATAAAAACTGGTACGCGCCTGTGTGGCTCAAGCAGGTGAAATTGATTGTAGCCCGGAAGGAGATAGTTGAGCCACTTATCTCCATTTTGTCTATTCAAATAACCTTCACGGAATTGTTGCCGATTAGGAACGACAGCGCCTTTGTCAAGATACTTATCTAACGTTAGATTACTTACTAAAAAACAAAGGATTTGGCCAATAAATAAGGTGGTATAATAACTAGGTAGATGTTTTAAGCGGCTTTTTTTGCCTTTCCTACATTACTGAAATTTCCTACGTTACTTATTGAAATGTCGATATAAAAAGTAGAATATGTTCTACTCCTAAGGCTTATCAACTTCTTTTACAGAATTCATTGAAATAAGTTCAGTTATTTTCCACTGAAAAGTAACATACGTAGGTACACACTTCCTCATTTCTAACTATGTTTTATTTGATATAAATAGTAGGAATACGTTAATGTCTGTAAAATTTCCGAGCAATAGTTAGATATAAAAACATCTAGCAGGCAAACTTTTCAATAACCTAGAAGATTATTTTCATCTCTTTTACATTTAGACCTACGTACTAAAACTTCAAAAACATAGAAATTTTCAAAAAACTCTTGCTTGCTAGAAATTAATGGACTATACTATATTCACATTAACCGCACGTTGTCATCATTTCTCACCTCCGCTTAATTAAAAATTAATATACCGTACAAACATAGCAGCGGCCGTCCATGGGGGAAGCGAACGGGGCGGTCGCTCTAGGAGCCACACAATTTGAAATTGTGCGCTCATTTCAAACAGTTTCGTGTTGCTCTCTCATTAAAAAAATGTATCTTCACGCCCATATCCCCGAAGGGGTAGGCAGAGGCAGAACCAGGGCACCCACGACTAGCCGAAGACACTAAGTCCCACAATGTGATAGGTGGCAAGCCTATCGCCAACCGGGCACATTTCCAATCACGGCCAACATTTTTTTATTAGAAAATTAGATAAATCCAATTTTCTTTTTGTTGGCCGACCCTGGATTAGAACCCGAGACCTCAAGCAGTCAAGTCCAATACCCGGACCGCTAAACCACAGAAACGATTAATCTAAATTAAAAAAAGTGTGTGTATGTCAGCTACGACGCACGATTGGAGTTTACTCCTTAAGAAACGATTTGAGTTATAAGGCCCGGTAGGGGCCAAAAAAATTGCTTTATAAAATCTATACTTAAAAAATAACATGTCCTGACTGACTGATTCATCATCGCCAAGCAAAAACTGTTAGAGTTACAGCCATGAAATTTGGTGAGTAGGGTCGTATTATTGAGTCTCTAAGGGGGTGAAATAGTGGTTGAAAGTTTGTATGGAAGGCAGGCACTTTTTTAATTTGTAAACATGAAACTTTATTTTTAGGTTACTTATTAAAACTGAGTAGATACGTATGTAACCGTTTTTAAAAATTCTACACCCAAGGGGGTGAAATAGGGGTACAAAGTGTCACGTTGTGGGTACTTATAAAGAACATTCCATAAGAACCACCAACGTTCCTAGAAAAACAGAAAAACAACGCATCATACGATATCCCCTCTTACACTCCCTCCCCGAGATTTGAGCGCGACGTATAAAAGCCCAAACAAACACGAGGCGTCACCTCATATTCTATCGGGACTTTCCTAGCGAGGTCGCCTTTGCAACAATTACTAAAACAAATTAATAACTAGTAATATAAGGCTACAGTTAGCCAATAAACTTAAAAATAAATAAAAAACCTACACACACCCGTCTTAGGTAAGAAACTTCTATTAATTCAATTTGCTACTGTGCTTATACATGTATATATATATTTATTTATTTATTTGAATAATTATTTACGTATTTATTCAAATGTATGTTTATCCAACTATAGTATAAAACTATTCCCTCTCTAGCAGACCAGGCGACATTCTTACGCAAGAGCGTACAATGCAATGTATACATATATTATGTACTTTTCTTTTGTGTCATTCAGGGGGCTGTTTCCAAAACTACGTCGCCGGGAATATTGTGAGAGATCTGCAAATGTAGATCCTCCTATTCCCGTCGATGTCCTTTTGGTACCTCCCCCCTGACTCCTGCTTTCGACTTTCAGGGTCCTACGGTACGGCTAACTAGCCCTACCATTGTCTAACAAACCTGCAAGAGATCGGACCACATCAACTCCCTCTGGTTGGAACAACACACGGCATTCACTTCGTCGGGGGTTGCTCCGAGCGATTAAACAAGGATCCTCAAAGCTAAGGCTCTCTTTCTCCCTTTACCTACCATATATCAATTATAAGGTTTCCCAGAACCCACGACCTACCACCAATTAAATGGTCCATTAATTTGGTGTAATACAGATTCTTTCTTTATGACATTCTTTTATTTTTTTTCTCACGCAATTCTTGTGTAGACCTCCTCTAGGTCACAAAATGTGGTACAAAAAGTCTATAATTAAATAATATTTTAACTGCCATGCGAATAAAGCCGCAGGTAACATCTAGTAAACTATAAGTCGAGTGCTTACGGTTGGTAAACTTATGGTTCGACGGTTCAGCTAGTATTCCTATAAATCAAGAAACATGATTAAGTCGAGCATTAACGCCACAGCAGCAGGAATATGAACAAGGCAAGGCAGGAATATGAACTTGCCGATTTAGGCGAGCTGTTGCAAAACACAGCAACGTAGGTATGGCTAATTGTTCTAGGCAAAATTCATCAGCAATGCTATGTTATTCGGACAATATGGTCTTCACATCCCTACGCCAATCAATTTCTTAGTAGGCAAGGATAATATCCAAAACATTCCACCATTTGGTCACTTGTAATATGAATCAAACGAAACAACGATAAAATAGATTTATCGAAACAAATAACAATTAGGTTGAGTAATAGTTGCGATAAAACTCCTTGTCACGCGATGATCACAGTACAACTATGAAACAGTATGTAGAGTCCAAACATTTGAAACGGTAGCTTAGGCCCCTAAGCGGTTTTTGCGGTGCTATAGTAGTAAGTGCCGCGTAAAGACGAGTCACTTTATAATTTGTTTTTGCGATCTCTTTTTGAGATACAAGTGATGTTTTAATTGAACATTGTTTATTTCATGTATTCCATACAATGGGTACTTAGGACCTTACAACGGTATGGGCCCATACAATTGAACTATGTAATTCTAAAATCTACAACTGTATCGGAATGCGCCCTCTCACCGAGAAAATCCTGATAAATGAACTCAACAGGATTGTTAGTGGTTTTTGATATACCTAAAAGAGATTGATTTGAGGAGCAATCAATACCAAGCAATATCATGAGCAGGATATTCTGCAACCTTTATTGCATAAATTAGATTCAATATTTTCTTCTAAATTCATTTAAAGGTAGGCCTTTAACGCTCTAGTTCCTAGGATTTACCGACGCCGATAAACGATATTATTTGTAAGCTACGTAGTTACTGAAATTCAATAAAATCAAAAAATAGCACGACAACCCTTTTATCTTTTTTGCATAATTTAGATTTAATATTTTCTTTTAAATTTATTTAAAGGTATGTCTTTTAAGTTCTAGTTCCTGGGATTAACCGACGCCGATACCCGATATTATTTGTAAACTACGTAGTTATTGAAATTCAATAGAGATAAAAAATAGCACGACAACTCTATTGCTTCAATGCAGTGTAAGTATTTTACCAACTAGTCTTAGTTTCCATACTGTTCCATATTTGTACTGTGATGCTATTGTGCTTGCCCGACATTTGTGCGTGTTTTACACTACTATGCTGCAGGTCTTTGGTGTTGTCCGTGTGTCATGAGGATTAGTAAAGCATATTTTTCTGGGGTTACGAGTGCAGTCAGCGTCAGTGCTCGACATTGTCGTGTACCGTACGACAATATCGAGCATTGACGCTAAGGCAGCTAGCTGTACTAGGTAAAGCGGTAGTACTAAGAGCACTAACTGCACGGACTGAGGATCCGTTAACATAACAACTAGGTACATTACTAAACTAAAAGTAAGTATCACCACGCCCTTTAATAAACACCCAGAACCGGAAATACAGAAACTATGTTCATCACCCAAATGTCCTGGACCCCGTCGGGTATCGAAATTGAGCCTCGCCAATGTATAGTCATAAAAAAGTATCTTTACGCCCATATCCCCGAAGCAGTAAGCAGAGGCACAACAAGGGCACCCACGACTAGCCGAAGACACCAAGTCCCACTATGTGATAGGTGGCAAGCCTATCGCCAACTGGGCACATATCCAATACCGAGCAACCTTTTTTTTAATAGAAAATCGGAAAAACCCAATTTACTATTTGTTGCCCGACCCGGGAATCGAACTCGGAACCTCATGCAGTCAAGTCCGACAACTGAACCGCTAGACCACAAGTGCGATTACAAAACCAAAATTCTGTAAACATGTTTCTTACACATATTTTTGGTTAACAGAAGTCGTCGAACTGAAGCTCTATTTGAAATTTATATTCAAAAGAAACGAAACAATATTTAATGGAGTTGCAGACTTCGTTCATGATTACAGCTTTTGGAAGAATAGGGAAAATTTTCTACCGGAAAACATTTTGTACGTGACGGGATTTACTGCCTAAATCAGGTAAAAACGGGCGTAGAAAGTAAATTAAGGAGCATAAAAGCTAGTGATTTACTGATTTTCCGGTGTCAATTTCGGCTAAAAATAGTTATTTCGGTTTTGGATGAGCCCGAACTGACTGTACCGCTGGACACGAATACCAAAAATACTAACTGGTTTAAAAACATTCAAATCTTACATATTTCATTTCGCAATGTAGGTTAAAATTCTGAAACTAATGGAAATATCAAATTCCGTAGTTCACTTTTTTTTAAATCAAGTTTTTTTTAATAACATATAAAAATAAAGAATAAATATCCCCGGAAAAGTAAAATGTATTGAATCCAAACCCAAATTAAGCAAATATATTATACATTATTGTATATTATATGCAGTCAGAAAAGCACGTGCGAGCTTAGAGCGAACAAGACTACTGATGATGGAGTGTAGTAGTGCTACTACTTGTCCTATGGGGATCCACCACTATACCTGTTTCTGCCGTCATAATGACCGAGTCATCCGGTTCAGAGAATAGGGTAACAGGAAGACTTGCATAGGTAACCTAAAATCATGGTCACAGGATAGCGTCACATCTATGAAGTCAATAGGCCATTGTTCTCTCTCAACATCAGAAAAGACATGTAATTGTTCACTGTTATATGGCATAAAAAAAAAAAAAAACACAATTTGTACGATATTCCCGACGACAAAGCAATTGTACATAATCGTCAACAAATGACGTTGACATTCTAAAATGGCTGCCGCAACAAAATGACGGATGGAGTATTTTTGTAAAAATCGAGAACTACCAAAATAAAAGCAACAACTTTGAATTGGAATTATCATTGCGTTAGATAGATTATTTTCCAGACTCTAAAAGCGACCACTTGTAACATGTAACCCTTTTGACGATGAGTGTACTTAGATTTTTGTTTAAATTTCAACCAGCTACCGCGAAAACGGTTGTCAAAGCGGAAATTCAAATTCGATTTCGGTTTTGATTGCATAATGATTTTCGTTTCGAAAGTAATAAAAACAAAACGCTGAACAACAAGAAGACTCGTATATTGATCCCTTCGGAAAGTGCTTTCATCTGAAGCGATTTTGTAATTAGGCTCATTTGAATGAAAAAAGCTTTGTTCGCTTCTCGAACCATCCCTTATCGTATACAAATCGAGTTGTTTACTGAGTTTTAATACTGAATAAATTAATGTTTATGAACAAATCGGTATAAAATACATACATATTTTCATGCTAATTCTCTTGCGAGATAAGCAGAGTGTCCTATAAAGAGCCAAGTTTTACGACTTCTACGTAGTCTACCTAAAAACCTGTTTGGTTTTTTCATTCATTCGTTATGCCCATACCTTAGTTATATTTTTAATGATTGTGTTGACGAAGGGACATTCCCTGATAGTATGAAAATAAGCAAAGTCGTGCCACTTTTTAAATCAGGGGATAAAACAGACCCTACTAATTATAGGCCTGTATCGATTTTGCCGGTACAAAGCAAGGTTTTTTAAAAACTGATATATACTCAAATGTTGGCATACTTTAATACAAATAAATTACTTTCAAATAAGCAATATGGGTTAACAAAGGGTCGCTCAACTTAAGATGCAGCAGTTCAATTAATAACTTACGTAATGGAAGCGTGGGAACAAAAATGTGATGCAATAGGTATCTTTTGTGATTTGTCAAAAGCATTCGATTGTGTGGATCATAAAACCTTGCTTATGAAACTAGAACATTACGGTATTAATGACAGAGCACTGGAACTAATAAGAGCATATTTAAAATCAAGGATACAAAAAGTTCCTATCAACGGGATTCAATCCATAGGCGCGTTAGTGCAATTGGATGTACCCCAGGGATCTATTTTGGGGCCTTTTCTTTTTCTGATCTACATTAATGATCTACCAGCCGTAATACAGAACGTATGTGAAATTGTGTTATTTGTGGATGACAAAATTAAAGATGATTTTTAAAGTGCAAAGAAATGACCTAGATTATGACAAAGCAAATAACACGCTTTCACTGGTTCACAAATGGTTCGACGCAAACAATTTAGTTTTTAATGCCAGTAAGACCAAATGTGTAAAATTTGTACTGCAAAATGTAAGATCTGCTCAAACTAATTCCGCTATAAAGTTAAATAATGAGAAATTATAACTAATTACTGAAACAATTTTCCTTGGCCTCACAATAGATTCTAAATTACAGTGGGGTCCCCAAATAACAAACCTGACAAAAAAACTTAGTTCTGCAGCTTACGCTCGCGCTGTTAGGAAAATCAGGCCAACTTACGGACATACAGACTGCGAGACTTGTCTATTTTAGTAATTTTCACAATCATTTGACATACAACATTTTATTATGGGGCAGAGCTGCTGACATTAATACAATTTTTATTATTCAAAAACGTGCTATACGAGCAATTTATAACTTGGAGGGTAGAGCATCTCTAAGACAACTGTTTAGGGAGATTAACATTATGACTGTACCTAGTTTATACTCGTATATATATGAAAATATAATGTACGTTAGAAAAAATATAGATTCACTTACAAAAAATAGGGATATACACAGTGTAAATACAAGAAATAAAAATAGGATAACTGTACAAATGTTTCGACTAAAAAATCGAAGTGTTTTATTGGCACTTGCGTACTTGTTTACAACAAAATTCCTGAAAGTGTCAAAAAATTATCGAAAACAAATTTTAAAAATTATGTCAAAAATACCTTAACGAGAAAAGCTTATTATAAGATTGAGGAATATTTTGCTGACAATTCAGTTTGGACAACATGTTAAATTTAAATATTTATACCTTATTTTATTTTTTATTTATTTATTACTGTTATACCAGGATTTCAGAATTAGATTTAATTATTATTTCAATGTTATTCTCCATATCTTTATTGACATTTTTAATTTCTTTTTGACATACATATATTTTTTTAATTTTTACCTACAAAAATATAATGTTTATATTTTTTAAATTGTAATAATGTGCTATTTCATAATTTATGTTCTGTTATTATTAAGTTAGACATTATTGACTTTCAAAAAATGTATTCAGATACTCATTTTGAATAAAAATGAAATAAAATAAAAAAAAATGAAAAAAAATTCAACCATCCATTCGTTACTTTTTTATACACAATTATGCTTGTTTTGGGGACTTTTAATATCAATCTCGAATAATACAATAGCGATTTCGTCATTGGATATTATCTGACGTGTCCCCAGGCAGGTACATACCCTAGATGTGGTTAGGTACATCTCTCCATATTTGCATTGTATATCTGATTTATGATACATCTGCAATTCTTTCGCATGACCCAACCTATGGAGCACACCTTCAGGTTAACTCAAACACTTTCTTTCAATCCCACTTTCTTTCTGATCTCGCTGTTGCGGATGCGACTTATTGATCCAATATTACTTTTACTGATTTAGGATTAATCGATTAATTCAACAGTCAACAGTAATACCAAAAACGTACTAATGGCCCTCATTTTCCTCATTCAGGCACAGATTATGTCAATTTGAAAATATATCCTGACATTAAAGGCGGTCGTGACGTCACGTAGGTACGGACATAAAATGTAGGATTTCACCATTATTTCTATTATCGCGAAAAGGGGATATTTATTAGATAAGTGTTATGGATTTTGGAATATTATACTTCGCCTCTATCGCCTCTGTGGTCTAGCGGTTCAGTTGTTGGACTTGACTGCTTGAGGTCCCGGGTTCGAATCCCGGGTCAGGCAACAAAAAGAAAAATTGGATTTTTCCAATTTTTTAATAAAAAAAAATTGGTCGGGATTGGAAATGTGCCCGGTTGGCGATAGGCTTGTCACCTATCACAATGTGGGACTTAGTGTCTTCGACTAGTCGTGGGTGCCCTGGTTGTGCCTCTGCCTACCTCTTCGGGGATATGGGCGTGAAGATACTTTTTATACTTCTAAGGGTTGTCACTTGAATCCAAATAGTCTGAAGTTATGGCTTCATACAACTCAACAAATAACAGTGATATTATATTTGGGTTAGGGTTAATACGATAGGAAAAAAATGTTGTATATATAACTGAAACGTCAAATGGAATAGGTACCCGGGGAGACCAAGGTTGACGTTCCACGATCAGATCACTCGGATATTATCCGAGGTTGGTGTCAAGAGTCTACGAAACCGGCGTGTTTGTATGAAAAGGGTAATGAATGTCAAGGAAGCAGGTTTGTCAGGATCGTGAGGTCTGGCACTCGATACTCTCTGCATACCCCGTAAAGGACTTGACGTGAAGATATATATGTATGTGTAGAAATTGTTGGTTTTGCTTACACTAAAGGGTGGATTCGTCACGCACGCAATTTGTGAGCTATAAATCACGGAAAATGTTTCGCGTAATTTATTCTGCGTTTCATGCTTGTACTGAGGTCTATTTGTACCACACGGCGGAGACATGGAATGGGTTGTTCCCAACGGGTAGTAGGTAACGTAACGATTAGCAAAACGGGTAGTATGCAAAATATGTAGTGGAAATCATGTGATCCACAGATATTTTAAGACCTGATGGAAAAATAAAAAATTAATAAGTAGCCTCCTCTGTGGTCTAGCGGTTCAGTTGTTGGACTTGGCTGCATGAGGTCCCGGGTTCGAATCCCGGGTCGGGTAACAAAAAGAAATTTGGGTTTTTCAAATTTTCTAATAAAAAAAAATGTTGCTCGGTATTGGATATGTGCCCAGTTGGCGATAGGCTAGCCACCTATCACATTGTGGGACTAAGTGTCTTCAGCTAGTCGTGGGTGCCCTGGTTGTGCCTCTGCCTACCTCTTCGGTGATATGGGCGTGTAGATACTGATGGAAAAAATTTAACGTATGTGTGTGTGTGTGTGAGTAAGTGCGTGCGTGCGTGCGTGCGTGCGTGCGTGCGTGCGTGTGTGTGCGTGTCTGTCAGCGGCATTATAACTTTTAGACGGATACACAGATTTCAACGCGGATTTTTTATTTTAATAGATGACGTAGAGGAGTTGGGTCTTAGCTACAAGTACGTTACATGTACGCGTAAGTTTTGTCTGTGATTTTTCATTGTTCATGGTCATATGTGCCTATGTTGGCCTTCACATATATATTTTTTTATTTTATATTAGAAATCAGCAATTACGAGTAACACACGGATCTTCTGATGGCAAGAGGCAACCATGGCCGATAGAAACTATAGATGTTACAGGTGCGTCGCTGTAATAAATCCGGGATGGAGAACCTATTGTGCAAGGCTACCGAACCTACCCCCCAAACTGGAATATGACAGTTATTAAAGCGGCAGGAATAGGAAAGGCGTTGAATAACTACCAGGACCTAAGTAGCTGCACATCACTCTTCTACCAGTGGTCACATTTCGTAATGGCCCGTATTATAACCTGTGCTCTCGTCGTACGAGCTGCAAGTAGAGAGGCAGATGGTTGGTCTATTCTACTCAGCGCATCCTGGACAAGACGAGGGTTTTCTGTACTTTCATACCATTTCTTCTTGAAATCAACATAACATCATCATCCAGAAATCATATTAGTACAGTCATGGGCTTTCACTTTTACTTTTTATGATATTAAAAGGCAGACAAGCAGACGGGCAGACGGACGGACTTGATGGTAAGAAATTCACGCCGCCTAGAGTCACCAAAGGTAGTAAACGTTACCAACCTGAGGGCGGGATGTTAGACCTCCAGCAAAAGTAATACCGGCTACCATATTCTTCGAACCGAAACACGTCATGACGTTATGGCGGCAGGAATAGGTAAGGCGGCGGTACCAATTCGGGTGAGTCGCTGCGAAACTCTACCACCTAGTAGAATGTCACGTTGCTAGTGACAGTAAGCTTAGGCTCGCCTTTTATGAGCTGCCTGGCAGATAGGCAGATGGTCTATTCTTCAAAGGAGCCCGGACCAATCCGGGCGAGTCGCTGCAAAACTCTACCACCTACTAAATCATCCAGAAATCATATTAGTCCAGTAGCGGGCTCCTTTAGTCTTTGCAAATAAAAAGATTGAAGTGATTCGATACTTCAAATAAACCTTTTTAGATGAAGGGCCTATGCAAACTAAATTCCAAAACCTGAATTGAGTTATGGAGATTTATTTTACGTAGTTCGTAATTTCGTTATAGCCGGGGCGTTGACTTTTAAACACTTTATAGAACTTTATCTTTTGTTTTCAACAATATAATTTCTACGAACCAAAATGAATTATGACCGAATACAACACAGCATAAGAAACTCAGAGATTTATAACAGAACAAGGGAAAACGATACTTTGTTGTTTATAAGTATTATCAGCCCGCCCCAGCTTCGCACGGGTGGACAAATATATATCTTTATATATATCATTCTTGTGTTCGTGTGTTTGTCACTGAACTCCTTCTAGACGACTGGACCGATTTCGATGAAATTTTTTGTGTGTGTTCAAGGGAATTCGAGAATGGTTTAGATTTACAGTTTGATATCTTCACGCCCATATTCCCGAAGGAGTAGGCACATTTTTAATTATTTATACGGGATACTCACGATCTTCTTTTATTTTATTTTATTTGTCGATATTTCGGCCTAGTTGCATAGGCCGTGGTCACCAGTGGTCACGACGAGACTGCGGCAGCGAGCTGCAACTTTTGACAGGAGGATCTACTAACGGATGAGCCTGTCAACTCTCCGTCTAATTCTTCTTTTTTGAACGTCCTTGACACAATCATTTCTGGGCACTATATATATAATAATACGCGACGATTTAAGTTTAAAATCTTATGTATTGTGTATTGTGGAAAAGTACAAGTGTTAACTAAAAAAAATGTGTAAAGTTAACCAATTTTATCAACGGGGTGGCTAACTGTAGCGTGTAGTTTAATATATTTCACCCTTAACCGTACCGTATTGGCCACAGTGCCACATATTTATCCAACTTGCAACTAGGTCGAATATATTTGTCATTTTGATCCGGCGTCAAAGTGCCGCCATAATGTCATGGCTGGTGTGATACGATGATGTATATTGTAATGTTAATATTGACACAATACGAATTATGTTCACGTTCTTTGTTGGGACACAGGAATCATTATTTGTTTGGTGTTGCTAATCATTTTATTTATAGCAAATCGGGCGAAGTTTTTCACCTGATTTTGATAGGTAATAACAATAAGTGGGTTTGTAGATTTGTTACTTGTATTGTTCTCCTGTTTTCCTTGCAATTTCCC
The DNA here is from genome assembly GCA_002245505.1 of Calephelis nemesis. NCBI lineage: Eukaryota > Metazoa > Arthropoda > Insecta > Lepidoptera > Riodinidae > Calephelis > Calephelis nemesis. The sequence goes on from NJDD01000005.1 coordinate 258,759, forward strand.
TGTTTATGAACAAAAATGTAAGCAAGTATCTTCACGCCCATATCTCCGAAAAGGTAAGCAGAGGCACCCACGACAAGCCGAAGACACTAAGTCCCTGGAGTCTGATAGGTGGCAAGCCTATCGCCAACCGGGCACGTATCCAATCTCGAGCAACGTTTTTTGATAAGAAAATTTGAAAATCCCAATTTTCTTTCCGTTGCCCGACCTGGGATTCGAACCCGGGATCTCATGCAGTCAAGTCCAAAGCCCTAGCCTAGCCCTAGCCTTCGCACGGGTATAAAATATACAGATAAACCTTCCTCTTCAATCACTTTATCTATTAACTGCATCAAAATTCGTTGCGTAGTTTTAAAGATTTAAGCATACAAAGGTACATAGGGACAGAGGAAGCAACTTGGTTTTGTACAATGTAATTTTATACAATACTAAGGGACTTACGACCAAAGTCGTTTCAACTTTGAAAAATAGCAGATGTCACAAAAATCACAAACGTTTTGGGATGGTTTTGGGAAATTAATAAAATTTGAAAGTACGTTTAAAAGTATTAATATTCCGAAAGTCGAGGACCGAATCATATCGCTGACATTCAAAAAGGCTTTTGTAGAGGAAAATTCACGCTTCGCAACATTAAAGGGAGTTCAGAGACTTGTATTTGTAATTAAATACTTTTAGACAAATTAATTTGTATTTTATGTGTTACTAAGGGCCACTTGCACATTCTCGGGTTACGGTTAATATTGAGTTAAACTGTCAAATATAAGGTGATTTAACCCTAGTTAGGGGCTAACTCAGTGTTAAATACTTAAACCAGGATCGTGCAAGTGGCCCTACGCAGAATTTTATACTGCTACAAAATTGCCATTCTTAGGGATACTTGCACGTTCCTGGGTTAAATATTTAACACCAAGTTAGCGTCTAACTAGGATTAAATCATTTTATATTTGACAGTTTAACTCAATATTAAATGTAAACCGGGAATGTGCAAGTGGCCCTGTCTTATTAATAAAGATAGACTTAAAGTACTCCAAGTTGACCTTATCACTATGTTCTCGTAATATATATTACTTTTATTACATTTGTTATACAGATTTTAAATACATTGCTAAATATCCCTGGACAAATAACAAAAATTGATTTAACTCCAAAGTAAGCAAACTAAATGTTCAGGTCAAGGTGTAAGTCAACGATAATTATACATAGAAATACTTAAATATATTAAAAATGTATTTGATACTTTCCATCGTCGGCACTTGGTAAAACTTCCAAATATTCATATTTTTAAAGAAAGAAACACTTGTACTGTTTTACTTATCACTTATAATTTATTACTTTGTAATTAATAGGCTATTAATTACAAATAAACAAAAATACAAAGAAACACTTGTACTGTTTTAATTATCATTTATAATTTATTACTTTGTAATTAATAGGCTATTAATTACAAAGTAATAAATTATAAGTGATAAGTAAAACAGTACAAGTGTTTCTTTCTTTAAAAATATGAATATTAAAAATGTAATAATCACCCAGATCCGTAATACAGAGATGGTCCTGATTTTTTAGCTTATAATAAGTTTCATTTTGAACTCCCGAACGCGGATGTGTATGTTTGTGTCGGTTGCATTATAACTTTTGAACGGGTGCTCCGATTTCGATGCGGTTTTCTTGTTTGAAAACTGACATCATGTTGTTTCAAGGCTGAAAAGGCTTTTAAACTTTTTATAATATAATTATTACGTATATATCTTATCGCTTTTTTAACTCCCGAAGCCAAACGGGTGGGTGTGTGGGTGTGTGTGTGTATGTGTGTGGGTGTGTGTGTGTGTATGTGTGTGTGTGCGCGCGTGTGTGTGTGTCTGTTTTGAGCGAATGAGCGGATTTTGATTCAGGTTTTTTTTGTTTGAAAGCTGACATGATCGAGATGGTCCTTAGCTATAATTAATTGAGAACTATCCAGGTGTTCAAGGTCACCAGCTCATTTTTAGTTTTTTTAAACATCGGAAAAGATATTAGACGCACTACAATTATTTATTTCACTTTTAAGCTTATTTGAGACCTAGCATTAACGCGTGCTTGTTCAACGGAGCTGGTCTGATGATGGAGCTCGGAGTTTGTCTCCTATCTTTGAGATTCGTTATCAGACCAGCACCACACTGGAATATAGCTGCTAGTAAACCCATCGAGTTTGGACCATTCGATTTGCCTTAACTAGATCTACTCATACTTTCTGATGACGGTGACTTGATGATAAGGACCTGATGAATTTTATGTGAGGTGGCTGATGGATCGTAGTTTAAAAGTTACTATATTTTGTATGTTTCGTTATCTTTGCGGTTTTTTATAGCACTTTAAAAAATAGTAGTGTCATAAGTTTGAATTATTTGTGTAGGTATGTCTGTGGCATCGCAGTCCCCAAACAATAATCAAAGGGTTGAGTTCGAGAATGGTTTAACTAACAAATACGTGATTTGACGCAAATGACATTTTAAATATTGGGAGCATTATTTTCAATTTTACTAAAGAAAATCACCACAAATACGGCGCTTGTTAAAAGTTAAAAGAGTTTTTGGCCTTATAATCCATTTTTATAATAGAACTGAGATAATTATGATATTTTATGTAGGTTTAACCAATGTTCAATAACTTTGGTACTAGCGACCTCGACATCTGTGTCAGTGAAGCCGTTTTAACACTGAATATCTCGAGATATAATGCGATTCTTGTTATTGTGAAAAGGGCATTAGATAGATTATTCCTTTCTGAATCCAACGATACGAATAACTAATTTAAAAAAAAATCAGTTAAACCATTCTCAAACTTCATTCAATTGTGATGCATTGTTTCAACACCTGACGGAAAATAAAGGGTATTTATTAACCCCGACGGAAAAAGTATGTATGTGGCAATAACTTTTGAATGGTTTAATAGATTTTCATACAGATATTTTGTTTGAAAACTGACCTATACGAGATAATTCTTGTTTCCGTTACATATAGTTTTTGTCAGGGGTTCATTAAAAAAATAAGATTATTTTCTTTAAATTACTTTAACTATTTACACTGGTTAATCCATTTATATATAAAAGTAAGTAAGTATCATCAGGCCCGTATCATAGTTTTTTCTTGAAAATTGGAACTACCACATTTTCGTTTTGTTGCCTGACCCGGGATTTGAAACCGGGAACTCATGAAGTCAATTTTAAGTCTGGGACCACTAAACCACAGAGGCGATATATGTTTTATGGGATATACAATTACTTACAAAAATCGACTTATCAGGAACAGAAATATCTTAGATATCGCCTCTGTGGTCGAGCGGTCCGGGTGTTGGACTTGACTGCATGAGGTCTCGGGCTCGAATCCCGGGTCGGCCAACAAAAAGGAAATTGGATTTTCCCAATTTTCTAATTAAAAAAATGTTGGTCTGGATAGGAAACGTGCCCGGTTGGCGATAGGCTTGTCACCTATAACATTATGGGACATATATATATCTTCTTCTATGTCTGTATCTTCGGCTAGTCGTGGGTGCCCTGGTTGTGCCTCTGCCTACCTCTTCGGGGATATGGGTGTGAAGATACTTTACTTTTAGAGATATCTTTGACGAACAAACATATGCTTTAACAATACGTAAGCGTAGTTTAGCAATACGTATAGTGTGACCTAACCACAAAACCAATAAGGACATCTATATGATCTTGCCTGCAAGGTAATTTGTGGTCAACTGGGGCCCTACCATGTACGCTTAAAGTACTATTATTTCCATGTTGTTAACTGTCTACTTATAAAAGCAAATGGTATAAGGTTGTATTTCTTTGATGACAATTAATATTATTAAAATAAAATAGTTTTAAGAGCTGGTTACTTGAAAACACTTTACAAGAGTAAAACAAATGTATGTTGTTGCCGCATTTCATACTGTGACTTTAGTTTGACTGGCGGTATATCTTCAAGCTAGCTCATAACAAGGCCGCTTGTAGTGAGATAACTTCAAGAACATTTTTTTGTTCTCAAACAAAATCAATCAAATTGTCACATAAATGATGACTATTAAATCAATTCGTGCAAAATTATTCCCAAAAAATTCCAAAACATCAAAGATACTCAACGTTAATGTTCAATTTGTGTTCATATAGTAAAGAAAAATATATTAGTATCCGGAAACATTTTTTTTTATGTTATAGGAAGGCAAACAAGCAGACGAGTTTCCTGAAGGTAAGAAATTCACGCCGCCTAGAGACACCAAAGGTGGTAATGGTGCGTTGCCAACCTGAGGTCAGGATGTTAGGCCTCGAACAAAAGTAAGTATAACGGCTACCTTACCCTCCGAACCGGAACACGTCATGACGTTATGGCGGCAGGAATAGGTTAGACGGTGGTACTAATACGGGCGAGTGGCTGCGAAACTCTACCACCTAGTCAGATGTCACGGTGTTAGTGATGATAAGCCTATGCTCGCCTTTTACCAGCTGCCTGGCAAGAAAGGCAGATGGTCTATTCTGCAAAGGAGCCCGGACCAACACGGGGAAAAACGTTTTTTCTGACAAACGTTTGTCCGCTTGATATCATTCGTCGACAAAATGTTCCATTTTTTTGAACGACCTAACCTTTCCTCTGCGAACGTTTCGCTGACGGACTTCTCTCATTCTCTCATCAGAAGACGAAGATTATGTCTTAATCATGTCAAAAATAATTTTATCGGCGAACCATTAAGCAGGGAATCGATTTTCGGAGAACCTACACTGAGCTGGGAACAGGACGAAACCCATTTTATAATAAATTTAGTATATCAGAAAATATATTAAAGGATTGCCTAGAAAACATTCTAATATATATATTTTAATATGATTTCTAATATACTAAAAATGTATTACAAAATTTGTTTCATTCTATTATCAGCTCGATGTAGGTTCGGATCTTTTACTTTCGGATAATAACAATAAAAAAAGAATTGAAGATATTAAAGCACAGATAACTTTCCGAGTCAAAAATTAACACCAGTCGGTTTCAAACAATCTGACTCTATGTTTTACGTGAGTATAATTAACCTAGTTCGAGACTTTGATCTAATTGACGCCCACTTCGTACAAGAGTCAGACCATACGAGACGTCGCAGTGACGTCGGCGTTTTTAACAGACTTCGGAAATGGAGGAACTTATATGCTTTTTTGCTCTTTTGTTTTTTATATTCATTAATCACTTTCTACGTAATTCTTGAACTGATTTTAAAAATCTTTTTGTATTTCAAACAGGGCACTACCAAACTTGGTGGCAATGGGTGCAATCACCACCAAGTGGAGTTGAGAAGAAATTATTTCCCCGTGTCGGTCCGGGCTCCTTTGCAGCATAGACCATCTGCTATTCTTTTCCCAGACAGTTCTTAAAAGGCTTGATTAAAAACGTCACAAGTTGACATGTCGACTAAAAAATATGAACATTTAGTGGGAAAGAGATGGATAATTTTACACATGTCCTAAAATATTCCATCTCTTTCCATTTCGTTTCATTGAAGAAATCTTTTAACTTTTAAAATTGTTTTAGTTAGTGCTCAGTAAAATTACCACCAATGTAAACTTAAGCCTTGAAGTACGGCTAGGTTTAGCATTAATAAAAACAAGCGTCGATGACACTTTTTTATTACAGATAAGCAGGCCTTGCAAGCGTTGCTGACACTATTTTTTATTATAGAAAAGCAAGTCTATTAAAAATCTCGTAAATTAGCAGGGATATTCAAATATATGTATTTATTTATATAAAATTAGTGCCACTTTTGCTAAGGCTTTGTTCGGACTATTTAGTAGATGGTTTATGTACGGTTTGCATAAAATCGGTAAAGCGGTTCTTCATTTATCACATTTTTTGTAACTAATCTGTCACTGTCATATTGAAACATTTTTCAGTTGTTTTTTGTGTTTTTTTTTTGTTTTGTTGTGTTATACCATACATGCGGTCATTTCTTTTTGGACGTGCTTTATATGTAGCAAGGAATATATATACTCTTTAGCAAGAGATACGTAGAGAAGCACGTACCGAGCCGCTAGTTTGCATATATAACGCAGACCCTCAGTGAATCTATATCGCAAGGCCGTGTGGTCTGTCTCTTACTGCTTAAGGATATTCATCAGCACCAGTTATTTTTTCACACCAGCGTGGCTTCATTTGAATTACAAATAGTATGCTAATTTGGGTTAGTTCAGTAATACGAACAAAATTCCTACCAAATTGGTCTATACAAAGAAAGCAGTTTTGTGCGTAGTAAATGTTTCACCTTCGGAATTTATGAGCGAATTCTAATATTGAGGCCGTTCGAGTTACCTATAATTTGTCTTCAAAAAATTTAGATACGAGGTTAGGCTTAATTGAGAGTTATGATATGTAATTTTATCTATTTTTTATATAACGGTTACGTAATTTTAGTACCTTAAGCCCACGGTATATTGAAAAGGTATCCGATTCTGTTACATTAATATATAACATAATACAAGTTGTACTAAGGTTTTTGTTATATCTGCTACTAGCGGCCCGCCCCTGCTTTGCACGTGTATAAAATATATAGATAAATATTTCTCTTCAATCAATTTATCTTTAAAAAAAAATACCTCAAAATTTGTTGCATAGTTTTAAAGATTTAAGCATACAAAGGGACATAGGTACAGAGGAAGCGACTTTGTTTTATACTATGTAGTGATTTTGTAAAAAACTGAGAACTTTTTAAATGGAGGAATAAATTAGATATTCGTATTCATTCCGCCGTATTTTTGAAAAGATTTTTCCACCTTATTTTGACAAAGTCTACCAAGTGTATTTTTTTGTGTTTTGTAATTCTTATTGACATTTTGTCAAGAGTTTTTAAAATCGTCTTTGAATGAAGAGAGTTGGGATTCGATACTCCCTGCCTAACACGCCAGTAAAACAGTTACAATCTTTTGAGCTACTTAAAAAATTGTAATTTTTTTACACAAATCTTTTAAATTTTTCATTCCTAGAACAAGATTTTATCTCTAGATAGTAATTTCTTACTTTTTGATAATATCTTTGTGTTTACATTATATTCCAATTTACTACATTTGTGTTAAAGCAAAGTAAAGCAATTCTTATTCTTTTCTCTCGATTGCGCAAAAACTCCCCTGTTAAGCAATTTATATCATAAAGTGCCTTATCTATTCCTGCCGCCATGGTGATGTTGCAGTTTGGAAGATAGGGTAGTAGCAGACTTGCAAATTTAGCCCGTGTTGGTCCGGGCTCCTTTGAAGAATAGACCACCTGCCTTCCTGTGCCGAGCAGCTCGTAAAAGGCGAGCATAGGCTTACCCTCACTAACATCGTGACATCCGACTAGGTGGTAGAGTTTGGCAGCGACTCGCCCGGATTGGTACGACCGCCTTACCTATTCCTGCCGCCATAACGTCATGACGTGTTCCGGTTCCGGTAAGGTAGCCGGTAAACTTACTTTTGCTCGTGGTCTAACATCCCGACCTCAGGTTGGCAACGCACCATTACCACCTTTGGTGTCTCTAGGCGACGTGAATTTCTTACCATCAGGAAATCCGTCTGCTTGCTTGCCTTCCTATAACATAAAAAAAAAATAGGTCTAGCACCCCATCCATATGAAAGCCATGCTATATTATAACATGTATGGCATCTCTAGTCCACTTTTGTTAGTTAACTACAGGTTTTGTATCATTGGTTAGCTGTTTTATACCATAATAAATGTCTCTTTGCATTAATGTTTTAGAAAATCTGACAACTATTTTTTTTATTACTAACTGGCAAACTCCATACCTACTGTCACTTACGTGTTATGTTATTATTTTACCAACATCCTTGGTATCAATAGGCCGCGGAGACGATGTTCATATTTTTCATACATTTTTTATTACCGTCTTAAGAAATATATAATCCTAACATTAAAAAAATTAATAACTCCTATCAAAACCTTTAAGTAATGTAGCTAAGAATTATTTAGATCAAGTCAGCTTGCAAATGAAAATCCGCATAAAAATCGGTCAATCTGTTCAAAAATTATGATGCCACACACAGACACGTCCTAAGACCTGTTTTCAGGGATAAAAAAATACCAATATTCCTCCAAAAATACAAATACTCGAAAATACAAATACTCCTTCTTCTCAAGTTGATCAGGTTGATTCCAAGCTAAATATAAGTTTGATAGAGCTAAATTTTAATTAGGTTTTGTATTTTTGTTTACAATCCTGAAAAATTAATGCTCACCATGTATATTAATGAAGAGTTGACACGTAACGTAGTTTGAACGTCCTGTAGATTGGCAAAACCGGTAATGAAGCATGAGGGTGCCATGTCTGTCATTACTCGACGCTTCAATTACATGAGGTATCATGCTTAACTGCCTCTATACAAAAGTTAACTTTGAAAGCTACATGATTTGAGCTGACCTAAAATTTTGTTGCGCAACATTATTCAGTTTTTTTCCTTTAATCAAATATGTGTTGACTTCTTTTACGTTTGATTTTTATGAAATATGACTTCTACTTTAAGTCGAACTTCTAGCATAAAAAAAAGAAAAATAGTGTACCGTGTTGCCACCAAAATAATAGGCATATGTTTAACTAAACACCGTCAAAAATTGGCTTCCAAACATTAAAGTGATACATGGATGATATGACAATCCAGTTTTAGACAGTGTATAGTAAAACATGTGTTCAACAGTGTTTAATTTTTTGTAGTAAGACGGACAGCTTTTAAATTCTAAAGTATATGTCTTACCTAATGAGAATTAAATTTGTGTACTAAAATTGTATATAATACTAAAAACAAAAATTTTCAAGAATACCCTACAAAATCTATACAGCAATGTAGCGAAGACCTATCTCGACCACGTCAGCTTTTTAACAAAAAAATTGTACCAAAACCGGTCCATTTATTCAAAAGTTATAGTGCCACAGACATACATACACAGATAAGTCAAACTTATAACACACTTCTTTTTCAGCCGGGAGTTTAAAACAGCGAAACTAGTTGTCTGTTATAATTTTGATCTAGTTTATTATAGAAATCTCTTTAAGATGTAATTCTTGTAGAAAAATGGGCATTTTACTATTATAAACTAACTAGCTGACCCTGCGAATTCGGGAAATGGGGATTCATTTTTATGTATATGATAGATATTTTAACAAAAAAGTCAAATTCATGCGCCTTTTAAATATAGCTTACGTTTTGTACAAGCTTATAATTTAGTTTAACCTGGCCCGATATCGGAAACTTGAAATTCAAATTTGGTCCACTTCCCTGTAACCGATTGAGCTGACATTTTGCATGCATAGGTATGTAAATCGGGAGCTCTGCAAAATTATAGCTCCATGTTATGCTGATCTGATAATGAAATCGGAAGGTTGCCACAGGAACTCCTAAACGTCCCAACAATATCCTATCGCGTCTTGGCTTATTTAATGCACCTCCAATACCTACTTAACAAATAATTTCTAAACTTAAAAAAAAGTATCTTCACGCCCATATCCCCGAAAAGATAGGCAGAGGCACAACCAGGGCACCCACGACTAGCCGAAGACACTAAGTCCCATAATGTGATAGGTGGCAAGCCTATCGCCAACCGGGCACATTTCCAATCCCGACCAAAATTTGTTTTTATTAGAAAATTGGAAATATCCAATTTTCTTTTTGTTGGCCGACCCGGGATTCAAACCCTAGACCTCATGCAGTCAAGTCCAGCACCCGGACCGCTAGACCACAGAAGCGATATTTCTCAACTTAAGTTTTAATATACCCTTTACAAAGAAATGCTTATCACAAAAATATATTTCCCCGTGTTGGTCCGAGCTCCTTTGCAGAAAAGACCATCTGCCTTCATGCCATGCAGCTTCTAAAAGGCTATCATAGACTTACCATCACTAACACCGTGACATCTTACTAGGTGGTAGAGTTTCACAGCGATTCGCCCGGATTGGTACCACCGCCTACCCTAATCCTAACGACATAATGTCAGTGCTTGCCGTTGGCGCTTCGGAGGCTAAGGTGGCCGGGAAACTTACTTTTGCTCTTTGAACTTACTTTTGCTCGAGGCCTTATTTCTCGGCCTCAGGTTGGTAGTATCACCTTATAGTATGGTGAATTTCTTACCATCAGGAAATCCGTCTGCTTGTTTGCCTTCCAATATCATAAAAAAAAATATTATTTCGTAAAAACTTATTGTGTAAGATGTTTCTTTGTACATTACTGAGGAGAGAAGAAACTTCAATTTATTGTTCAATAATTACAATCAACAAACTGATTATTCTATAATCAATATATTAACAAAAGTGGGTTAGTTTTGGGGCAAAACACAGTTTTTTTTTTATTGTAGCACAATTTGCGGAACTCAAAGCCATAAAACTTTTTAAACAAGTTCAATAAAGAGGAGGTTATCAATACGGTTGTATGTTCATTTATGTTTGTTACACTATAACTTAACTTAATCGTCTTAAAGGTTCTTTTTGGGAAAGGTTTGAAAAAAGAAAGATACGGACAATTTCGCAACTATTAGCTATCTTTCAAAAAAAACATTAACCGAATTTGGACATCTGTATCGTAATGAAATTGAGTAATTTTTTTTAAAGTAAATAACACTACAAGTGGTACAATTACCCAAAGAGTATATAAATACTACGTAATAAGAGGCGGAAATTCCACAGATACATAGCAAACCCGAATTTCGTATCAAGTTTACTTGAAAATTTATAACCGGTATAATTTGAAAGTAAGTCAGAGGCATTCAGATATAAGGCAACAAGTGTCATATGATTTGGACCGATTAAAAAATTTAGCAAACTTATTTTTTTTATTTTTTTTCATATGAAATTATGTATTTTTTTCATATGAAAGTTGCGCCAAACTGCAATTAGTATTCTTAAATTAAGTAATAATTATTTCTACCAACGGCAACATTAAAAGGAAGCATCTTTAAATTAAATTGCTATTGTTGAAATAGCAGACTGGTTAGTGGTTATGTCATTACAGAATAATTAGCGTCTCTTTGTAAACAAAGGAAGCCGCAAACGGCGTACACCTACAAGTGAATTTGTCATTCGTTGTCAGTTTTCATGGAAATATACTTATTTACGGTTTTGTTCGTTAACTTTGTTATGTGATTTTTTTATTACGAGTTCTTTGATAGTCTTAAGTGAAGTTTTTGTGAAGTAACTACAAAAATGGGAATATTTTGTATAAAATTTATTTTTTTATGAAATCGCATCACATTTTTTATACTTACGTAGTAATGTTGTCTTTACCATCAAAACTAGAGTGTGATTACTGTGCAGCAACTTCCCCGGGTTAAGAATCACTACCATACCTATTCCTGTCGCTATAACTCTGTCATGTTCGGGTCCGGAAAGCAAGATATCTGATAGACTTGGGCCTGATGTCTCGTCCACAGGACAACACTCCTGTTGCATCTATGCTGGCTATAGGCCACGTCTCTTGATCTCAGGAGAGCAGTGTGCTTGTTAGCTGACCTCTCATACAAAAAAATAATAACCTCAATATAACAATAACTAAAAGTGCACGTAGATATATCATGGCTAATGGAATTTATGTGAAAGTTTTACCAGGCGTCGATAATCGAAAACTAAAACACGTTTTTTTATAACAGTGGAAGGCAAACAAGCAGACGGATTTCCTGACGGTAAAGTAAGTTTAAAGGCTACCTTCCCTCCGAACCGGAACACGTCATGAAGTTATGGCGGCAGGAATAGGTAAGGGGGTGGTACCAATCCGGGTGAGGCGCTGCAAAACTCTACCACTTAGTCAGATGTCACGATGTTAGTGACGGAAAGCCTATGCTTGCCTTTTACGAGCTGCCTGGCACAGGAAGGCAAATGGTCTATTCTACAAAGGAGCTCGGGCCAACACGGAACAACTAATAATTAAATGTATATAAAATTTAAGTATAATAACATTCATACTTTTTATAATCCATATAGAGTGGAAAAAGGTTGTAACAATTAAAATGTTAATGATCGAAGAACATGGTGGAAAAAATAAAAAAAAACTTTTACATTTCAAAAACTTTGGTCTGTATGGAGTACAATAGACAAGAAAATATTTTTAAAATATCGACAAGAAACAGACAGGAGGAAAACTTATAACGGGAAAACTATATAATGTTTAGGTGCTCAACAAAGTTTCGATGTTTATGAGCTTGTGGATAGCAAAAACATCCTAATGATGTAAACATGTCATCTTCAACTGAGCTTCACGAAAATAACATTAGGAATTTTTGTAGAGTTGCTTTAGATACATTGGGAAATCATCAGTAGGAGTGATTAGTATTATCATCCAGGGACGGATTCAGGTTTTATCGAAAGGGTACAAGGGAAAGACAGACGAATATAGATAACAAATAACAAAGTCCCCGGACAAGTTACACAAATTGAAACGACTAGAATCGACGGTCGAGGTAACTATATGTCAGCGAACAAGCACACGGGTGCTCTGGTTATAAGAGATAATAATGGTTTATAGACACCATAGACGTTATATGTGTGTTGCTGCCCTGAGGCCGAGATTAAAGGCCTTATTTGTAAGGCTACCGGCTTCCCTACCCTCTAAACCGGAGCACATCATGACGTTATGGCGACAAAATAAGGTAAGGCAGGCAAGTTGCCGCATAGCATTTTATCACCAGTGGGCACGTTAATGATGACCTACATTTTTTAACATTTTTTCCCCGTGTTGGTCCGGGCTCCTTTGCAGAAAAGACCATCTGCCTTTCTTGCCAGACAGCTCGTAAAAGGCGAGCATAGGCTTATCATCACTAACACCGTGACATCTGACTAGGTGGTAGAGTTTCGCAGCGACTCGACCGGATTGGTACCACCGCCTTACCTATTCCTGCCGCCATAACGTCATGACGTGTTCCGGTTCAGAGGTTAAGGTAGCCGGTAAACTTACTTTTGCTCGAGGCCTAACATGCTGACCTCAAGTTGGCAACGTACCATTATCATCTTTGGTGTCTCTAGGCGGCGTGAATTTCTTACCATCAGGAAATCCGTCTGCTTGTTTGCCTTCCTATAACATAAAAAAAAAAATTCTCTCCTCGTACGAACTGCCAGGCGGAGAGACAGATTGTCTATTTTACTTACGGCCAATATTAATAATCAATCCTAATCCAAAACTTGCTGTCCAAGATTGATATTTTGATCTATTTTTATGTTATCGCTTGCCAATAACATATCGGTGGACAGGATAAGTATGGCAATTACGTATATGATAGGCCGGCGGATACGCAGCTATCTAGATTGCTGGAAATCCATCTTTAGAGAAACATTATTAACATTGGCCGTTAATGGATATGGACGAAGCCAGGGGATACCAACTTTATGGCAAAGTGAGATTTAACGAGATATCGCATAATGGTGCTCATAAAAATACAAAGTGAACATTGCAATAATTGTCACAAAATTATTTTAAAGCAGTCGTTCAAGTTAAAAAACCCAAACAACAAACAAAACCATGTTAAATAAAGTACATTTTGCCGAACTGTTTTGAGCTTTTCTGACGTATACAGGGAGAGAACTCCAAAGTTTTACGTGTATGCAAATGAAAAGGTAAAATCATTGCATAAGTTGTCTAAATTTTTTTTCCCATGCGTCGCAAAATTTTTTCACACTCAAAGTTTTTTGTAGAGTTTTGGCTGGATTGAGATAAAAAAGTGACGCAGTTTTTAACAAATATTGATTTTTGTGTACATTTTATGTAAATTATACAATTTTGGTAGGTTTTTTTAAAGTTTAAGTGAACAAACGTGAAGTATTTGTAAGGAAAATAGCCAACCATTTTTTTTTCTATGCCGCCAAATGTCAATTGTTGAGCTGATATGACTGACTACTTTTGACATATAAATATATTTTGAAAAAAGTTAGAGTTTGAAATTTGGTGATTAATGCAAATCAAGTAAATAATATAAATAAAGTAAATAATATAAAATTGTTGTTGAAGTATTTATTAGAATAAGTAACATGTACAGTAGTAGGTAGTATTTAAATTATGCGCTTCGGCTATATTCGTCAAACTTCGGAAATCCGAACGTATTTTAAAGATATCTATTTAGAGTTGTTATAACAGATAATTAATAATTTCGCTTACATTTAGATTAGGTCAGCCAATAAACGTATAAAGTGTAAAAAGAGTAAAAAGTGTAAAGCCGAAGCGCATAATTTAAATTGTAGTACTGTACTATGTTCTTTCGAAATTGACGCCATATTTCTAAGATCGCAAAGATTCTTGCATCTCATTGTCCATTTCTGGCTGACCTGATTCGTTCCTTTGGAAAAATAGGACACGATAGTGACATGTCATTATGGTGTCTTTGTGTTTCCTTAATAAAAACAAACCATTATATCATAACATTGACTAAGCTTTGACCGCGACGCAGCTTGCACGGTATATAATAAAACAAATTTTCCTCAGCTTTCCACGTCTAATAAGCACACAAACAAACAAATGTTCTACATAAGCATAGCTTAGATTTTTAGTGAACCTTTTTAAAATAGTAAAAACATGTTTAAAATTCCTGGTCATATAAGTTTGCACTCCGGGAAAAGTGCCAGCAGAATTGAAAATTTGAATATTAATGTTGTGCATTTTTGATGTTTTGGAATGGTTAGGGAATAATTTTACACGAATTGCTATACTTATCAGTGTGAAAGTACTTACTATCATTTATGTGGTAGAATACAATATTCATGTATTGCACTATCGTACACAAACATGACGAACATTCGCGCAAGCGCCCTGCGCCGTCTAAACGAAACAGCAGGCACAAATTTTCGCCGCACCAAAGAAAGAGAGGGGGATACCCTATCCTACGAGGGGCCGGCTGTTTACTCTCCAGCCGTCTTACGAATTTTCGATCAGGTCACATGTCCTGACGCGAGTTTAGAAGTTTTTACCCATTCTAAAAAAAGTGCTCAACACCACTGAAGAAATTTTCACTTCAAAAAATCTGTTAGTTTGTAATAGATATATTATTATAAGTAATTGTATTTCTGTATTTCGTGGCTGAATTGCTTTTCTTCTGAAGAGATACAATTAATCACGGCTATTCATGTTTTTTCAATGGGTAGTTTTTCACACATATTTTTTCAATTTTCTACAGTCATAAAACATAATTATCCTCGCAAACTTTTGTTTAAGCTTTCTGGTTTTAGGTTTTCTCAGTTCAGAAGAAGAGCATCCGGGTTCTAATCCCGGGTCGGGCAAAAAAAGAAAATTTGGGTTTTCTAATTTTTTATAAAAAAAATGTTGATTGGGACTGAATACGGTTGGCGATAGCCTTACCACCTATCACATTGTGGATACTGGGTAGTGTCTTCGGCTAGTCGTGGGTGCCCAGGTTGTGCCTCTGCCTATCTTTTCGGGGATGTGGGCGTGAATATACTTACAAGAAAAACAGCCGCTTAGGCAAATTATTTAAATGAATAAATATAGACACTTTTCAGAATTCGTTATATAAAGATGGTTTTGTTATTAAAAAATAAAATAAAATAATGAAACACAAAAGTACTGCGAAGCACTTTTAATTAAGAACAGCTTTACTAAATCCATATTTATTAATGTAGCTATTAGTTCGCTATCTGAAACAATATTAAGCCAAAGAGGCTTAATAATTTAATGAATTGAAATCCATTTTACTTACTAGGACATAGAGAATGATCCCTGGATACCCAGACAGTTCTAATTCAGTAAAAGCTGAACAATTTTAACGCTTTTTTCCCCCCCAAGTAAGAGTAATTTTTTGACAACAACAAATCATGATTTATTGTGGTTTTGGCTTATATTACGTATGAACGATAAATAAAATATAAAGCAGCTTTCGTCAAATAACAAAGTTTGTTTTTCTTCGAAACAGTTTAATAATTGACATCATCTATTGTCAGATAAGCACATAATATAATGCCGTCGAGAACCCTCGAGGCCACCTTTAAACATTCATTATAAAATTTGATCTACTTTCGTTTTACAACTGCTTAAAAAAATAAATGAGATATCGTTTATGTGTATTGTATGATCATAAACGTGATTGCTTACATCATTTCGAAGAAAATTACGCTTTACAATTTGAGAAGAGATACTAAATATGTTCTTTAGAATACTTTACATGGTAACTGCTAGATCTACAATAAATCAAATTTCGTAGTATTTTTAAAGGTCGAAAATAAATGTTAAGAAAGTTTAAGTTTTTATAACATAATCACTGTCTGGATGTTCAAAGATCTGGACATAGAACGAAGTACTTTAGCGTTTGCAGTTTGTAATCCACATTTCCCTTCGCCCATTGGTCAAACGGAATTTACGTCAGCATTTTGTAATGAATGCCGTGACATAATCATGCAATTAGGCTTTTTGTGACAAACTAGCCAACCCGGCAAACTCCATATTGCTTGACATTACCAGCTATTAACAGTTTGCGTGGATTATAACATCGTTTTTTACTATTTTCCCTCCAATTTTCCCGGTTTATCTTTTCATACAACCAATTCCGAGATTGAAGATTTTCAGACAAACTTTCTTCTTCTGTTATAATCCTTTTGCCTTTAAATTAGCTTTTGTTTGAGCCCAGAACAACATTAAATAGAAAGAAAATATTTATGTATAAAATCTTAAATACAATTAAGGGGCCATATACGCTAAAATACGTCAGCAATTTACAGTTTTTTTCATACAAAGAAATCATGGATCTTGCTGACAAAAATACACAAAATTAACATGAATATGCTTTACTAGACTAGTGTTTCCAAAACACGATTCATTTCACTTTGCTCGATAGAAAAAAATCAAAAAGTTAACCCTTTTTTAAAAGCAAAACGCAAATGTCTACTTCAAATATGAAAATATTTACACCAGATTTAACGTAAACTTAGATAAGTACTATACCTAAAAGATAAGTGTTTCAGTTTTTATACTTTTTTTCAAATTACTTTTATAGTGTCAAAAATAGTGATTTGTCGCTTAAGACGTTTACTTTAGAGCGCCATTGTTCATAGTAATCATGGAACGGGCGGTGATTGGCTCTTCTGGCTGACTGAGTATGGGGCCTTAAGAGCAGTTACATAGGTGTAAACAATATTTAGTCATAGCATCCTAGTAACCTATTTTTATAGTATAGGAAGACAAGAGATCAGCCAAACTCGATACTCTCTGCTTACCTCGTGAGGGATTTGGAGTGAAGATATATATGTATGTATGTAAGAAATTAGCTAGTCACCTATAGATACAAATCATGAGTTGACAGAAAGGCTAGGTTACGTTGCTTCCGTAAATTTACCTACCTTACCCTCCGAACCGAAACACCTCAACGGCAGACATTGGACATCTCTAAGCCGAAACTCAATAATAACGAGCACTGACGTTCTGGTAATGAGTAAAGGCTGAGGATTTTACAACTTAGATGGTCAATAGAATAATCTAAAAACTGTAAGGTCGACTAGCGGGTAATGGGGTCATCATACCCCGACGCTAAATTTTGCATGTTAAACTGTTGTAGCAAAGTTAACAGATGTTTTAAATTGCTGTAATTATATGGGGTAATTAAGAAAACATTACACGCAGTGGCTGCTACGACATTAAACTGTAGAATTATCCAAGTATAATAATCTACTGATACTAATTTACTACTAGAAAAAGTTTATATACATCTATACATATTTTCAATATTAGTGGAAGGCAAACAAGCCTGATAAAAAAAGCTGTCTATAATTTACGCCGCCTAGAGACACCAAAGGTGGTAATGGTGCGTTGCCAACCTGAGGCCGGGATATAAATATAAATAGTAATATTTGCCGGCTAAAACAGCAAGCGACAGGAATAGGCAAGGCAGTGGTACCAACCAGGGGAGTCGCTGAATAACTCTACCAGCTAGTCATATGTCACGGAGTTGGTAAAAGTAACCCTATGCTCACCTTTGACGAGCTGTCTGGCAGGAAGGCAGATGGTCTGTTCTGCAAAGGAGCTCAGACCAACACAAGAAAAATAAAAAAATGTGTGCGTGTACTAGCGTTCGCTCGTGTGAAGAAGTGAAACTTCTTTATGACGTTATTTTTCAAAAATAATTTACTATATGCAACTTTACAGAAATTGGTTAAATAAAGTTTATTGCCAATCCCTACTCCGCTGGAGAAAGTATACTTCGAATCACGCTGGTAGGGATAAGAACAAAGATGGCGCGTAACCGGAAAATGTGACGCGTAACGAAAGAATGTTACACTAAATTTTTTTCCAACCCTGTTATAGCAGTTTTACTTCAATAAAATGTTGAACAGTGAATTCTCTACATTGCATTTTACAATTTTGCCTCCAGATCTTTCAAAA
>NJDD01000005.1:288715-324009 GCA_002245505.1 Calephelis nemesis
ACGAATGCTCTAACCAATTGAGCTACTGAGAGCTAATAGAAAATTGTGTATTTTCAAATTTTCTAACAAGCTATCCTTAATATTGCCTTACATTATTTTATATTTTATCGTTACCCGGGATTGGATATTTGTACGGTTGGCGATAGGCTTGTTCCTATCACGTTGTGGAACTTAGTTTCTTCAGCTAGTTGTGGATGCTGTGCCTCTGCTTAGCTCTTCGGGATATGAGTGTGAAGATACAACTAAAATCGACTAATAAAATAAACAAAATTTAAAAACTTCAAAAGGAAAGACAAAATGTTTAGATATCAATAGTATAAGTAACCTATTCTTAAAACAAGTGATAAATTAATAGCTTTATGTCATTTATTTTTTTTGTTTAAAATGATTTTTAATTTGAATCTGTTATTAGCTGTTATCCCTTCTCTCTTAATAAATAAGAAGTAATTATATTGCAAAAATCTAACTCCAATTCCAATATTTAGCCGTACAAAAAAGGTACCTTCCTGATTTACCTGGGGTTTCAAAATCAGATTCAGATTTGTTGGCAATGGGACCACCACAGAACTATTTTTTTAAAAGAAAAAAGAGTGTGTACTTATGTACCCAAATTAAGAAGTTACACTTATTTGGCATAACAATCCCATAATAACAAATAACAATGCTGGTAGTACTTTATCTACTTAGCAACTAATTTTGGATTATTGCTTTTCTCTGTCGTTGTGCGCGCATCGCAAACGTAACTAATTTCATCCTGTTGTTATTTATCTGTCTAGCAACTAATTTTGGATTGTTGCTGTTCTCTGTCGTTATGCGTAAACATAACTAACTTCAGCCTGTTGTTATTTATCTGATTAGCAACTAATTTTGGATTATTGCTTTTCTCTGTCGTTGTGCGTAAACATAACTAACTTCAGCCTGTTGTTATTATCTGTTTAGCAACTAATTTTGGATTATTGCTTTTCTCTGTCGTTGTGGGCGCATCGTAAACCTAACTAACTTCAGCCTGTTGTTATTTATCTGTTTAGCAACTAATTTTGGATTATTTTTTTTTCTCTGTCGTTGTGCGCGCATCGTAAAAATTCACTCTTATATTTATCAAATCTCGCCAATACAGGTTTTCTTCCTTTAGTTTTTAGTACTAGCTGTAGTATTTGCTATTATAGTTTTTTGTCATTATGGTCAAGTTGAAATTTTAATCAAGTAACCCGATTTGCAAAAAATAGGGAAATACACGATAAACTAATTTATGATCATGATTATTTTATTTGTGCTCTTTCACTGAACAAAATTGTACAAAATGCCACCAAAATAACCTAGTTTTATATAACACAAACACGACGAAATTCAATGATTACAGAAAAAGCTATGACCATCTTTTCTCTCGATGGCGCCAAAACTCTCAAAATAAGTTTAACTTCAATACAAGAATGAAACATACAATCTCCTTCTATTTTTTAGAAAATATGAGACTTTTACTTGATTTCACTGTAATGCCATAATCAGATCCTGACTTGAATGCAATGGTATTACCTCGGAAGTGTGTTCTTTTAACTTTAAAAAAGTTTCACGAGTCGTTAATTTTCTTAGCGATTTTCTTAACTTTTCTTTTTGTAGGAAACTCCTACAAATTAGACGAAAACTTTTTAAAAAGATGAATGGATTCGTTCTCAAGGATAATAGGGTTTCATTTCTTTTTGAAATACTAGCTGTTGCCTGCAGCTTCGCTGTTTTAACAGTTTTGCGATTAGGATTAAAAGTAGCCTACATGTTAATCCAGGTCACAATCTATCTGTGTTACAAATTTCAGACATATCCGTTCAGCCATTCGAGCATGAAAGAGTAACAAACATCGATACATATATACTCAGAAACTTTCCCATTTACTAGGACTCAAAGGTAACAACTAGCTTTTAACCGCGGTTTCACTAGTGTTTAAGTTATTGCAAAATCTTATTTTACTTTTAATACCTCCAAGAATATGTGTACAAAGTTTTATGGTAATTGGTTATGAGGTTGTCGGGTGGAAGTGTAACAAACAAACTTACATTCAAATTTGTAATATTAATAAGTATGTTATAGATATAGATAGATTGGGTTAGTCGACATACATTTTTTTTACATAATAGAAAAATATTAATTAGTTTAAGTTTTACATATCTTTGAAGTGCTTGCTAATTTATTTTAAGACTTCGACTTTACTTTAAGACAAACAATAATTCTGGATTTATTTAAGTTATTAACATATCCTTTGTGTGACAAGTATATAAAATATTTAATCTAATTCTTGATAAGGATACTAATAGCCAATAAAATACCTTCATAACCCTTATAGAGCATTATCAGTTTATGAGTTCCATAAGGACATTTGATCGTCCTCCCACACTGGATTAGTTCGAAGAAATAAATACATAATACGACAATTCACATTTACGTAAAGAAAAATCTGGAACATGATATTAACGGGTCTGTTTATGGCTAATTAAGGGTATGTTTACTGACTATTCTCCTGAAACTAGAACATGCTACGGAATTATTTATTTTGGACAAAATAAAAACAAATTATAAGTAGTGACAAGGGGACGACCTCCAATAACGTGCGGCGCTTAAGGACGGTTTGAGCCGAATCTCATCTAATTTTACTTTATGAGAGAGTGGGCTTACTTCATATAGCCTAAGACTAACAACTCTAAGATTTCTTAGTAATCCGAACTAGTTCATACTAATGTTATAAATGACCAATCTGTATGAATATCCTCACCTATGTCCAGTTTGCTTTCTGGGTGTAAGCAATTTTGGAACGAAGTTGACGAACTTGAAGGCAGACTTGGAGGAGATAGGGATTTTGCTGCGCGACCAAACTTAAAAAAATGTGATATTAAAAACCGTAAGAAAAACCGTGGAATAAAACCGTTAAATGATACGTGCACAGGCGTGACAGTTGTATACACAAGCGAGTAGTGTATAATACCTTTCTTTTTGTTCCTCACTCCACCCCGCCAATGCATAGTATATACTCATGAATTGTGTTGATTCTACAATGGATTCTACAATGTGAAAGGAACTTCGATCCTACCTGGTGTCCCACCCCGTGTTGGTCCGGGCGCCTTTGTAGAATAGACCTTCCTGTGCCTGGCAGCTCGTAAAAGGCGAACATAAACTTGCTAACACTAGCACCGTGACATCTGACTAGGTGGTAGAGTTTCGTAACGACTCACCCGGATTGGTACCACCGCCTTACCTATTCCTACCGCCATAACGTCATGACGTGTTCCGGTTCGGAGTTTAAGGTAGCCGGTTAACTTACTTTTGCTCGAGGCCTAACATCCCGGCCTCTGGTTGGCAACGCACCATTACCACCTTGGGTGTCTCTAGGCGGCGGGAATTTTTTACTATCCGGCAATCCGTCTGCTTGTGTGTCTTCCAATGTTATTAAAAAAAACACACACAACATTTTTTTTTTCATAATTACTGTATTTCATATACATATTAAATAAAATTTACTGCTTTTGTTGGCTTTTTGTTTAATTTTGTCCAGTTAAAGCGCTCAATTGAAATAGTCATGAAGAAATTATTGCTTAGTACAATATTTTCCCCTGTGAAATCTCCCTCAGGTTACACATGACTAATTATTGCGCCGGACTACGAATATTTTGAATTAAGCCCAGTTTTACAAAATCGGGGACGATACCTAAATGAACATTAATTTAACTTGACTGTATACGGATATAAAGTGTTTTTTTTTTCTTTTTTTGTTATAAATTCGACGTGTCTGTATGTGTGTGTATATGTGTTGTTTGTGTTTTTGTATGTCTGTCTGTCTGTATTATATAACCTTCTAAACGGATGGCCCGATTTTGATACATGTTTTCGTTTGAAAGCTGGCGTGAGGTGATTTTGGTTAAATTGCACTTAGGTTTTATCGTGATTTATTGGATTTTTTTTATTTTAGCTTTAAGTCATTTTTCGTATTTTACTTATGTGTAAGCGAACAAGCACACAGCTCGCATGATGGTAAGAAATAAGTTACACGTGCCTCGCTGTCCTGTAGCTAGGATGTTAGACCTATTGTGCAAGTCTACCAACAACAGTAGGTAGTAATAGGTAAGGTGGTGGATACATACCCTACTTAAGTATAATAATGTATTTTTGATCTTTGCCAGAAGTTAAATAAATGAGTGAAACTAATTTGATGGCAGTTGCTTACGCTCAAACAAAAACTTAAATTTAAATGTTGCCACGTAATTAAATATTACGCGGGAATCGTGAGTCTGACACCAGTAGGATTAGGCATAATGTCTCTGGCAGACTTAGTTCGATTTACTGCGAACTGCAAAATTAAATACGTGACTTTTCAGCGATTGCTTGCCGCTGTTGTCGAGCTATTTCTGGGATATTTTTTACAAACTTCTTAACCCTTTCAATGAATTTTATTTATTTTACAATGAAGTGAAAACATCAAGTGGACTTTCAGAATGAGTTTCTGAATTGTAAAATAAATATTAGTTTGATTCTAAAGCATTATCGATTTATTTTTGATATTTTCCATAGTTGGTGCTTGGGAAAACTTCCAAATATATTTTAAATAAAGAAACACTTGTACTGTTTTACGTATCACTTACATTTTCTTGTTTTATAAAATAGTCTTGGTTTGGCTTATGACAAGTTGAATTAAATTTATTAATGTTGAACTTATAGTGATAGTTAGTTAAGAACGTATTTAATCATTTAAATAATTTGTATCTATTTTTTAAGCTTTAAAATGTTAATTATTATTGAATAGAATAGTACCTTGGAGGATGAGCGGAGTACCCAGTAACACAGGTTCTTACCTAGTACAGGGGCTCTTGCGACAATGTAATTGTAACAACATTTTAAATCAATAAAAATATTTTTCATTTTCATTTTCAATTTTCATGACAGCATCATCAGGGCTAAAACTCAAACTGACCTGTTGATGCTGTCATAAGCGAAACTGGTAGGCTATTTATAAGATAATAAATTATAAGTGATACGTTAAACAGTACAAATGTTTCTTCATTTAAAAAAAATGTGTGTGTACTTATGTACACGCGTTAGAAGTTATACTTCTTCGGCGTAATAAGATAAAAAAAAAAAAATTATCTTTTGCCTTATTTTACATTTGTAGACAAAATGACATCAACCATAGAAAAAAAGGTATTTAATACATTAAAAGTTTTATTATAATGCATTATTTAGTTAAATAAATTTTATTTAATACTTAATAAAATATCACAAAAAACTAAAATGTTATCTATAGCTAACTTCATCATGTCGGTTTTTCGTGACGGTGTGCGCGCGCATCGTAAAAATTTACCCCCATCATTTTTTCCTAACGCGCCAAAAGAAGTATAACTTCAAAATATAAAATGAATATTACTTTAATGCTAAAGTATTATCGATTTATTGATAAGTGTTTTTGATAATATATCCATACTTTTTATATTGCAAATGCAAAAGTTTGCTTGTCTGTGTGTTTAATCGTGGCTTTAATGAATATTATAGTCACGATTTTGATCAAATTTGATAAGCGTGTATCTAAAGATCCGATTTCAAATCGTGTCTAATGCCCTGCATACCGTATGGAGCTCAAACCCGGATCTTTAATAAAAAGGCTATGTTTAAAATACGTTCGCGACATCGGGTTATGGAGAGAAGCATCCTTGATATTAAGATAGCTGAAAAACAGAATAGTAATAAGATCAGACAAATAATCTAAACATTAGATGCAAAACAACACACACTACGCCTGCAGTTTAAACGGGCCGGATAATTGCTCTCTATTCTGAAGATAGATGGCCTAATCGCGCTAAATGGATAGATAAAACAAGGTTGACCACAAGAGAACAGACACTGGAATGTCGAACTGGAGAATTGGCAAGACAATAGGAGGAGGTCTATACCCACGACAATATTATACGAAAAATGTTAAGTTCATATACTTTACATACTGTTTAAAACTCATTTTATTTTGTTTTTATGTATAATTTTGTTTAACTGTCGTTGAATTATTATTATAAAAAGCAATATGCTCTATCCAAAGCTGGATGTAATAGTTAATAATATCAATATAGCCATCAATCACGTCATAATGTCAAACTAATTACCCGCTAATTAATTAGATACATTAGTCTAAATAGTGTTGTAGAATAATTAATCAGCAAAATATAATACTGAATATTGTTGAAGTAAAATTATTTAACAAATTTTAAGCTATATTAAAGTAAAGTATCTTCACGCCCATATCCCCGAAGGAGTAGGCAGAGGCACAACCAGGGCACCCACGACTAGCCGAAGACACTAAGTCCCACAATGTGATAGGTGGCAAACCTATCGTCAACCGGGCACATATCCAATCCCGAGCAACATTTTTTTTATTAGAAATTTGAAAAAACCCAATTTACTTTTTGTTGCCCGACCGGGGATTCGAACCCGGGGCCTCATGCAGTCAAGTCCAACAATTGAATCGCTAGACCACAGACGCTACGGTTTTGATTGTATTTTATTAAAGTTTGTAATTGGCTTCGAAAAAAGAAGCAAGTTAAATGTTCGACCTCTACCTATATATTCTTTTACACATGTTAATCATTTTTCCCTTAATTTCTAAAGCGATTTCAAAAATCTACCACCTTATCACCAGACTGGATAAGTCATTTATCATAAGTCAGGATCTGATGATGGAACCCTACGTAAATTGAGCAAAATACTAAATTTTTGTGTACCTAGAAGTTTATGATTGTATGACTTATATAAATCGAAGTCGGTTTTATTCACATATTGGGATAAAAGAAACATTGGGATGAAACAAATACGGTCGCAAGAGAGCTCTAAAGAAAACCGACGGTGGCTCTAAACAAAACCACAGTGAGATCCAAAAGAGAGTTGTTATATAGCCCTGATGATGCTTGTATAGCGAAACCGGTTGGCTAAATTATAAAAATTAAAAAATAATAAAATATATTGTGGAAAGTACAAGTGTTTTTAAATAAATTACACCAAAAGAGAGTGGTAGGAACCGAGTCTGTGAAAATGAGAAAGGACATGCTTTATTGGTTCGGTCCAACAACTCAAGAACGTTTCTTTCCCAACGGTTGTCGGTTCTGCGAGCAATGTGGCCTGCCCATTGCCACTTCAGCTGGCTAACTCTCTGAACTAGGTCGGTTACTCTCGTTCTCGAATCACCGAATTACGGATCATGTCGCCCAGAGAAACACCGAGTATAGCTCAGAAACACTGCTCATTCTGCAAGCACACTTCTTTACACAGAATAATATGAAAATATGTCCCCAGATATTTATTTATCAGCCGACTCGGCAAATTTGTACCGTCTGACATTGACAGGTAATAACAGTTTGTATGAGAAAAAATAAAGTGTTGTTTTTCCCAATTTCCTGGCAATCTGCCCAGTTTTGCTGTCTGTTAGAACCCTCTCTGTGCCTTAACGGAAATAAAAAAATATTTACATTATTTAAGCTATTCTCGAATTTTATCCTTAGCAATAAATTTGGTGATCCATTTGTAACTAAACCAATTTTTTTTATAAAATTGGAAGGCAAACAAGCAGACGGATTTCCTGATGGTAAGAAATTCACGGCGACTAGAGACGCTAAAGTTGGTAATAGTGCGTTGCCAACCTGAGGCCGGGGTGTTAGGTCTCGCGCAAAATTTTACCGGCTACCTAATCCTCCGAACCAGAACACGTCAAGCGCTGACGTTATGGCGGCAGGAATCGGTAAGGCGGTGGTACCAATCTGAGCGAGTTACTACGTAAATCTACCGTCTTATAGGAAGTCACGGTTTTAGTGACGGTAAGCTAAAGCTCGCCTTTTCCGAGATACCTGGCAGGAAGGCAGATGGTATATTCTGCAAAGGAGCCTGAACAAACACGGGGAAAATATAAGATTATCAATTTAGCTGTACAAATCTGAAGTAGAAACTTGTTTAGCGGCGTTATGCACTTTTTGAGAATGTTGGTAAGACTTTCGAATTGTAAAATTCGTTAGATGGAGAGAGAGAGAGTAAATGAACTTTCTGTAGGTATTTCATATTTTGATTTTCGTTTCGCCGGCCAGTATGTAGAGCCGAGCTGTTATGTAGGTCAAGATATAGCACAAAACGCGATGTATATTTTTTTATTATCTAACAACAGTAAAGTATCTTCACGCCCATATCCCCGAACAGGTAGGCAGATACATAACCAGGGCACCCACGACTAGCCGAAGACACTAAGTTCCGCAATGTGATAGGTGGCAAACCTATCGCCAACCGGGCACATATCCAATCCCGAGCAACGTTTTTTTATTAGAAAATTGGAAAATCCATTATTTATTTTTGTTACCCGACCCGGAACTCGAACCCGGGACCTCATGCGCTCAAGTCCAACACCTGGACCGCTAGAACACAGGAGCAATTAAAAGAAAATTGTATTTTACCACATCAACGACAATACTTTTATACTGATAATGAAAAAAATTCATAAAAAATAATTCTCTAAGCTTTAGTGTAACATTTATCATCTAGTTTAAGTTTTAGTCCTGATGATGCTGTGAAAACGAAACCGGTAGGCTATTTAAAAAATAATAAATTATAAGTGATTCGTGACACAGTACAAGTGTTTCTTTATTTAAAAATATGAATATTTGGAAGTTTTACGAAGCACCGACGATGGAAAATATCAGATACCATAGATGTTACAGGTGCGTCACTGTCCTCAATGTGGGATGGAAGGCCTATTGTGCAAGTCTACCGACTACCCTAACCTCCAGCCCGGAACATGAATAATTCATTATGGCGGCAGAAATAGGTAAAATGGTGGATCCCTACCCGGGCAAATTGCTGCACCAGTGGTCTCGTTGGTGATGACCTACATTTTAACCGTCCTACTTAGCGGACCCGGATTGTACTTATAATGGTATATTAACAGAGCCCTTATATTCTCTGATAAATTACTTGGTTTGTAGAGTAGATGTTTTTGGCAAACTACATGGTAATAAAGCGGTCATTCACCCGACCCCAGTTTTTTGACCTAGTTGACAACTGCGGATTATTTCATTTCTGCATTACAGCATAAAGGACATTTAATTTTATAGCCTAACTAGCTGACCCGGCGAACTTTGTGTCGCTTGACATTAACGGTCACAGTTTGTATGGATAAATAGAATTATGGTTTTTTCACTTTCCCTGCAATTTTCTCGATTTTTCATATGATATATCCTTTTCGCTTCTCTCTGTGGTCGCCTCTGTGGTCTAGCGGTTCAGTCGTTGGACTTGACTGCACGAAGTCCCGGGTTCGAATCCCGGGTCGGGCAACAAAAATAAAATTGGGTTTTTTCAATTTTCTAATAAAAAAATGTTGCTCGGGATAGGATATGTGCCTATTTGGCGATAGACTTGCCACATATCACATTGTAGGACTTAGTACCTTCGGCTAGTCGTGGGTGCCCTGGTTGTGCCTCTGCCTACATCTTGCGGAATATTGGCGTGAAGATACTTTTTTTTATATCATTCTCTTCAATTGATCCTTCTCTTAACAATAATCAATACAACAAAAGAAAAATTAGCAAAATTGGTCCATCCGTTCAAAATTGGTCAATCCGAGACCACGCGAAATGGGGATTCATTTATCAAATATGGGTGTTCAAAAAGTAGATATATATTATCACAAGGATAAGGGACACCCCTTGGGGTATCCGAATCACTCCTATGTATGGTCTGAGATTTTGCACAGTTTTCGAGTTATTATTTTTTATGTGTTTTTTAGTACTTTCCACCTAAACAACTTTAAAAAAGTCAAAAGTCATTTATTCTCTGGCTTTAGGTAATACACTGTTGATACATTTTCCAAAATTGGTTTCTAAAACCTGCCGAGTAGGCATACAGATTTATTGTACGAATTTGGTTGTGGTTACTTAAAAATATTTTTGTTACTTACTTAAAAAAACCCTTAAATTAAGTTTGTGCCACACTGTACGTTCCTTAACAATAATTATTAACGAAAACATTAACACATAATAGGTATGAGACATGTACCATTACATTTAACTATTTTATATTTAACTTTTAACGTCGAAGAAGAATTGAGGTGGATAGGCTGATGATAACAAATTGGAGGTTTATTAATTTGCTTTTATATTGTGCTTACAATTATGACAGTTTCACCAGCTGAAACTATCGTCCATTGTACTGAATTGGTGCATATAAATAAATAAACATAAAACATTTATAGTGTATTGAAAAATTATCTTTACACTCGTGTTCCCAAAGAGGTAAGCAAAGGTACAAACAGGGCACTAACGACTAGCCGAATACAGTAAGTCCCACAATAGGTGGTAAGTAAACAGTAAGTAAATTATCTTCACGCCCATATCACCGAAGAGATAGGTTGAAGCATAACCAGGGTACTATAACTAGTCAAAAAGACTATGTCCCTGGTAGTAAGGCAAATATATATCCAATGCTGGGTAAAGTTTTTTCTTGGAAAATTGAAAAATTATCTTTTCCCTACCGGCTACCCGACCCTAAAATTGAACCCGGGACTACATTAAGTCCAGTCTTACATCAGATCACAGAGGAGAATAAAAACGCGGTATACAATATACACACCCTCACAGCAAAGGAATTTCCCAATTCACAGAACCCCTAAGATCCAAAAATTGGATAAGTATGTAAAGGACAAACAAATTTATTGAAATAGGCAATAATACTGGAAAAGGTCAAAAATATCCATAACACATCAAAGGTAGCAGTCGATCAAAGGAAAACATGTTTTCATCGGGATTGATGGATATTGTATTGTGTGAAGCTTGGGCAAGGCGTCCTCCATATAGCTGCACCCTATACTACAATGGAGCTAAGAATACAATAGATGTGGTATTAACAAATCACAAACTAAACCCTTGACACGTAATTCGAAAAAAAATCTACAAGCATTATTTTTTCCCCGTGTTGGTCCGGGCTTCTTTGCAGAATAGACTATCTGCCTTCCTGCCAGGCAGCTCGTAAAAGGCGAGCATAGGCGTCCCTTCACTAACACCGTGACATCTGACTAGGTGGTAGAGTTTCGCAGAGACTCGGCCCGGCCAGGATTGGTACCTTAGCTATTCCTGCCACCATAACATCAGAGCTTGCTGTTGACGTGTTTCGGTTCGGAGGGTAAGGTAGCCGGTAAACTTACTATTGTTCGATACCGAACATCCCGGTCTCAGGTTGGCAATGCACCATTACCACATTTTGTGTCTCTATGCGGCTTGAATTTAATGCCACCCGGAAATCCGTCTGCTTGTTTGCCTTCCAATATCAAAAAAAATCCAATGATTGATAAAAATATTTGACTATTGACTGTTAGCACTTTACAAAACTGAGAAAACCCAAAAGGTAGTCAAGTATAGTATCAAATATAGGTGGGTGCTAATTTTAAATTTAATTAAATTTTAACTATTTTTTAACTTCGTGGGACTAAATCAGAAAAACCACGCCAGTTCGCTGTCAAACATATAACACATGAGTTTGTTAAGACACTAAGTAAATAATTAAAGACCTGTTTTTTCTATTTTTAAGGTTCAAGACAGTTTTCAAGCACACATATCTTCTGTCGCCTTTGTGGTCTAGCGTTTCAGTTGTTGGACTTGACTGCATGAGGTCCCGGGTTTGAATCCCGGATCGGGCAACAAAAAGGAAATTGTGTTTTTCCAATGTCCTTATAAAAAAAGTTGCTCGGGATTGGAAATATTCCCGGTTGGCGATACGCTTGCCACCAATCACATTGTGGGATTTGGTATCTTCGGCTAGTCGTGAGTATCCTGATTGTGCCTCTGCCTACCCCTAATATGGGCGTGAAGATGCTAACTGCTAGCTAAGATCTTCTGTAGATGAGAGATGACCATGGCTTAGATTCAAATATAATATCCTAGCTATACAGAATGAACGTTAAAACCACCACCGATAAATCTTCTGGTGATAAAGTAATAAGAAGGTTCCAGTTTTAAATCAAAATGGCTATAAAATATAGTCGATCACCGACTGATATCATTTATTTATAGTCCTTTTAGACACGTTAATCAATTAGTAATTAATTAAATGTCTTGCTTTAGTTAATTATTAATTTAGTCACGTATATTAAGATATTAGGTCGCTAGACGTTATACATACATCAGCAGAGGAAATTAATTGAGTTAATTACTAATTGAAACGTATATTTCAGGACTAATAATTATGTACTTAGGTACGTATAAAACGTAAAATGTAATTTAAATATGTATACGTGGTGCCAAAACTTTGCATTTACGAAAATTGCGTGGACGGAGGAGCATAAAATTTGGCACACTTATGGTTTATGTGTAATAGAAGTGCAGAACGCTAATATTTTTAATAATAATGCTTATAGAGTACAATAAAATAAATAAATAAAACATTACCCACACTACCATGCATTTGACACATACAAACAAATATATTGATGATAACGATGAAAGATCACAGATGGCGCGCTAACTATTCAGGAAACAAAGTAGTTGGTCTTAAAAAGTGAAGATGGCGTTCTTATCAACAAAATATTAAAATTTTTTAAGGTCGAATTTCGACCAATGATTGACCTCTAGTCTATATTAATAAGGCTTATTAGGAATGTTAGTGTTGCTAACAAGATTTTCATGACACCACATTTGAACTTAATTGCAAAGTCCACGCCGTGAACTTCTATAGAGCCGTAGACTTATTAGATTTCTTTAGCACTTAGCATAATTTCCACACCGCGATTAAATAAAATAAGAACACTGCGGCTAATTTAGAAAGCACTTATGTTTGTAGGTAATTATTTTAATGGCTTATTATAGGTTTTGCTTTCTGAAAGCAAGTCTACGTTTTAGCGAAATAGGTAGGCTATTTAATTAAAAAGTACAATGTACATGCATATTTTTACAAAGGCAGAAAGTGACGCCAAGTTTCACGATTCTTACAGAACCTCGTAGCTTCGGCAACTTTTGACACCTCCGTCATATTTTACCACGTGGATTTGGTCATGGAACATGAACTTACAATCCTCCAAATGTTCAATGTTTATATGGTTTTATCAATGTCTCATTTGCCATTTTTCCACATATTTATTTAATAACTAGTGGTCGCCCATTGGTCGAAATTTGACCATAATAAATTTTAATATCTTGTTGATAAGAACGCTATCTTCATTTCTCATTTGTTTTCAAACTTTATGATTATAGTTTGTGCGACATCTGTGATCTTTTATCATTATCATCAATATATTTGTTTGTGTGTGTCAAATGCATGGTAGTACGTGTAATGTTTAAGTTTTTGAATTAATGCACTTTATGATTAAAAAATATTAGCATTTTGTACCTCTCCTACACATAAACTATAAGTGTGCCAAATTTCATACTCATCATTTCATTTCATAAATATATATTTTTTGGGTTAGATTAGGTTAATGAGTATTGAAAAGTTGCTTGATCTCAAGATTACAATTACAATAAAATATTTGTTAAATTTCACCTTCAGTTATCGCATACTCTATGGCCATTTTACTCAAATATATGGTAACAAATTTGGCCTCCACTTTCGATTTTATTATTATGTTATTGGTTATTTTGTTATTCATTGATTTCTTATCTCAATCTGAATATTTCATTATTTGGTAGGATTATCCAATTTATTTCATAGATCTATAGTTAAGCGGCGTGTGAAACAACATGGAAGATGAATGTTCATGCAATATAGCTTTGCTCAAGCTTTTTTTCAATTAGAAAAAAGTATCTTGACACCCATATCCCCGAAGAGGTAGGCAGAGGCACAACCAGGGTACCCACGACTAGCCAAAGATACTAAGTCCAACAATGAAATAGGTGGAAAGTCTATCGCCAACCGGGCACATATCCTATTCCGAGCAACATTTTTTTATTACAAAATTGGAAAAACCCAATTTTCTTTTTGTTGCCCGACCCGGGATTCGAACCCAGGACCTCATGCAGTCAAGTCCAACAACTGAACCACTAGACCACAGAGGCGATAAAATAAAAAAAAGTAAAAAAGCGAATATCTTCAAGGAACTCAAAACGGTGATAATTTAGGAATAATCTTTTTTTCTATTATATTGGAAGGCAAACAAGCAGACGGATTTCCTGATGTTAAGAAATTCACACCGCCTAGAGACACCAAAGGTGCGTAAAAGATGCGTAAAGGTGCGTAAGGTAATGGTGCGTTGCCAACCTGAAACCGCGATGTTAGGACTCGAGCAAAAGTAAGATAACACTATTAAAGATATTAGACATATACCGCATTTTTTTTTAATATATCGTCTCTATTTTTAACATAACGTCTTTTTAGAACATGAAGAAAATTTAGAACTAACTACCATAATTTTGCTCAATGGAGTTGAAATATCTACAATACAACTTCAGCAGTATTAATAACATATATAAACTAAAGTATTCCAAGGTTTTGGTTGGCATTATAGTCTATCACAGTGCATTAAGGACTATTATGCAAACTTAAACTTTGGAGTAAGTAGGTACTTAAATCTATGTTTATCAATGACATTTTTAAGAGTTTAACTCTGAAATAGTATGAGTTTCAATATTTCTTATCATCTGTACTTGGTATAATTCCATGCCAGACACAGTTTATTAATTTCAATGTTGACATTTGTAGTAGGTTATGTGACATGTCATTTATATATTATTGTCAATTATTATGAACAATAAAAACAGCATGAGCAATTATTAAATTTAAAACTTGACTTTAAAAAATGTAAGTACCTATCTTGTAACCCTTAAGTAATTTGAATAAAAATTGCTCTTTTATATTCTTTTCTAGTATACGGGAATATCCAGGAGCAAAAACTAGCTAGTCATCCTGTTAAAAACCTATCGGTTTCATCGACCGGTTATCTAACGCTACGAACGTTGCATGTTGAACTCCTAATATAATGAGACAATCCCCAAAGCTGGCTCTCCTCCAGCGCTGTGTCTGCATCTTTCCACCGACATAACATTTAATTGCTTATAACATACCGGAAATTCTGCAGACTCTAGAATACTGCCTTAATTCTAGAACAGAATCTGTTTAACGTTTCCGGCGAGTTTTAAAAATTTTTGGTTTATTATATTAACTAGGCGATAGAGATCAGTAGGCTGTACGAGTACATAAATTAGGGTAACTCTGGAATCTCAAATTCAAGCAAAATAGAAATTTGTGTCATTCTGTATTGTTGAGTACAATATTAAATTACCAACATTTTCAGTTCCAAAAATTCAACGAAAATTATTATTATTTTTTTTTATTACTAGCCGACCCGGCGAACGCCGTATTGCTTGACATTAACGGCTACCTACTAACTGTATCTATAGATTAAAGCGTTGTTGTTTTTTCTTTTTCCCTGAAATTTTCCCGGTTTTTATTTGTCTATCGATGATATAATTACCTTACTATACTTAACGATTAGAGTTCTTTTGAAATGCTAGAATGCGTAACACAGACTTTAACATAGTAAGCTGAGCCGAAAGACATTAAATCTATCTTAAATATGAAAAAAAAAGTATCTTCACGCCCATATCCCCGAAGAGGTAGGCAGAGGCACAACCAGGGTACCCACGACTAGCCGAAGATACTAAGTACCACAATGTGATAGGTGGCAAGCCTATCGCCAACCGGGCATATATCCTATCCCGAGCAACATTTATTTTTATTTTTATTAGAAAATTGGAAAAACCCAATTTTCTTTTGTTGCCAGACCCGGGATTCGAACCCAGGACCTCATCCAGTCAAGTCCAACAACTGAACCGCTAGACCACAGAGGCGACTAAATATGAATGTTTGTTTTTTCCTCTAAATACCTAACTAACATAAAAAAAATAGCAAAATTGGTCCCCCAGTTCAGGCGTGGTGCGATGACTAAGGAAAATACGGATTCATTTTTATTTCTGAGAAGATTGTAAAATCATCTCCAAGACTACATTGAAGATACTCGGAAAAAGGCACAAACATAAAATATACAAAGTTTCTTGAATTTCAAAGTATGGCTTATCCTCTGTCACTTTGTGAATAGGTCAAGATAGATACGTGAGTATTATTATGAAAGGGTAAGGTTGGTGACCCGGTTTCTTTCTGTTCCAAGCGATTTAGCTTCAAAAGAAATCTATTTTACACTTGCGTTAAGGTGAAGGGAATGAAATAACTCTTCACACAAAAGTGTCTGATTCTAATTGAAAAATATATGTGTATCTTCACGTCCATATCCCCGAAGAGGTAGACAGAGGCACAAATAGGACATCTCACGACTAGCTGAAGACACTAAGTTCCACAATGTGATAAGTGGCAAGGCTATCGCCAACCGGGTAAACAAACAATATTTTTTTGGAAATTGAAAAGAAATTGGAAAAACAGATTTTCTTTTTGTTGCCCGACCCGGCAGTCAAACCTAGGACCTCATGAAGTCAAGTCCAACACTTCAACCGCCAGACCACAGAGGCGACATTGAAACATGGAGTCTATATTATATATATATATGTATATAGGTATGTAAGCCGTATATACTCAGATCAATTCCTAAATCTTCTAATTGGATTTCTGTCTCATTTAGGCACCATAATATGTAGTTGTAAATATCTGCACGTCCGTTTCGGCGAATAGACAAGCAGAAGTAACACCAGGGCATTGACGACTAGTCGAAGAAGTCCTACAATGTGATAGGTAGCAAGCCAATCGGTTACCCCGTGTATCCAGGCTCCTTTGCAGAATAGACCATCTGCTTTCCTTGCCAGGCAGCTCGTAAAAGGCAAGCATAGGCTTACCGTCACTAACACCGTGACATCTGACTAGGTGGTAGAGTTTCGCAGCGACTCGCCCGGATTGGTACCATAGCCTTACCTATTCCTGCCGCCATAACGTCATGACGTGTTCCGGTTCGGAGGGTAAGGTAGCCGGTAAACTTATTTTTGCTCGAGGCCTAATATCCCGACCTCAGGTTGGCAACGCACCATTACTACCTTTGGTGTCTCTAGGCGGCGTGAATTTCTTACCATCAGGAAATCCGTCTGCTTGTTTGCCTTCCTATATCATAGAAAAAACAACACATATTATCTAGTCCGTGCTAATGTTGTTATTATTTCATAAAACGTACCAAATTACATACATTTTAAATGTTTTTACAGGCTTGGCATGTCGTCATTCTCATATTAGTTTAGTAGTTATTCAAAATACAGACTACTTAATATTGAAAGTGACTTGTGCACCATATTTCGTACAGACCAAAGCATTTTCAGGACAATTTATTTAAAAATATTTGTTTTTGGATTGAGGCTTAAAATTTGAAGCTGATGGTAAGGGGCACTGCCTACCTTGAGCTGCTGTAGATAATGTTTAGTAATTTACGTATCTAAATCGACAACAGTCTTGGTCTGAAATTTAGTTCTGTTAGTTACCAATAGAGGCGCTGTTCAAAGTTTTCATACAAATAATTAACAAACACAGATACAAGGAGGCAAATATTGTGTTACTTCCTACCCCTTCGTCGATATGGGCGTAAAGACTTAAAAACTTAGATATTACGAGGTGTTAGTACGCATCGAGATTATTCTAATTCTAACCGGATAGAAATCGGAAATAAATAAAATAAAAAATACGTGCTTTTTAATGAATCAATCATTAATTAAAAAATAATGTGAATAAACATTACACTGTAAGTACCTTAATAACATGATACACTATCGTCCATCTTTCTAAGATTCAAAAAGTAAAGTACTTTTTTTGCCTAGTGACAATACAAGAATATAAAAGAAATTATGCCCTCTATGAACATTTTTCATAAATGCTGCTTCAACAATGCGAGAAAACTTGCTCCAAGTTCAAAGCTTTCTCATTTTCATAATTTAGTTAACATGTTTTCTGGCAGATGTCGTAGTTTAGCTATACGATGGTAGATGGCGCTGCTTTCAAAGAAAATGTTTGTCATTTCACTACATACATAAGTCATGTTTGATCAAATTGTCAAACTTGACAGTGACGTTTGGTGTAATTTGTATTGTACCTATGTCCTATTTGTAAATATTTGAGGACCGCATAACATTAATTTTGTATATTTCAATGCCGCAAAAGTGTATCACAAATTAACCAACTAACATAAAACTGGTGAAAATTTAGAGTTCTACTCACCGATTGTTCCAACCTTCCAACGAGCTGCTTCTAAACTCAGGTTTGCATTTCATATGTTGAACACTGTTCAGCTTGTTTCTAATTTTTAGGCCAATTTTTTTTGGACTTTCACATAATTTAACACTTGATAACATTTTCTTTAAATGAATATATGGTTTTTACTTATACAATGACACTGCTATACAAAAAACTACTTATTTGTTTTATAGTCGCTAGCTACTTACTAAAGGCATCCTCCCGCTGATGGTTATTTTGGAAAACCTTCAGAAAGGATTTAATGGGCTTAATATGTTAGTGCGCTAACTTGTTACATCGCTATCAAAGATTTTGATAATCTTAGAGTATTATGAGATGAAAAAACCTTTCAATACTAATTTTTATATTAAGAAAAATGTTTTAAGTATTCATAGATACATGCATCTAAATAGTGTAACTAGCACAATTTTCTTTTGTATATTACTAATGGCCCGCACTGGCTTCACATGGTTATAAAATGTACATATAAACCTTCTTCTCCAAACACTATATATTAAAAAACTGCATCAACATCCGTTTCATAGTTTTAAGGATTTAAGCATATAAAGGGATTTTGGGATGAGAAAGCGACTTTGATTTATGCTATGTTTTGATATAGATAGTGAATGTGAATACTATAATTAATTCTAAGCTTTATATTATTTATTCATATACCTTATATTATGTATCAAGTAGAAAAATGCCAGTCTGTAGTCGAAAAAAATAAATTTATGTGAGCTTAACTATTCTAAATTATTCAATATCTTATTGATAAAAATCAATTACTGTTCATTAATCTCTTTAAAACTCACTGGACCATTTTCACTAATTTTGGTTTTGAATTATATATGAAAGTGCAGGAAAGTTTAAAAGATGGAAAAACTGTGAAGCACAGGAAACTAGGAAAAACATGCTTTATGTTTTGTGTATATTTTATGTTTTCCCATACTAACAGAAGGGACAGAAGGAAGTTCTTCGGGACAGCTACTGATATATATACATATACATTGTGGTTACAATCAGTACTCTTTATGAGTATACAGTTTTAAAATCTACTAACAGATCCAAAAGTGACTTCTTACAAACACTAAGATCCATTAATGACCACTATCTCGTGACACTAAAAAAATAATAAAGATTTGATGTCTGGGAAAAACCTTAACCTATTTAAATTACTGTCAGTTATCAATATCCAAACCAGTTGGATAACGTTAATTTACAATTGTTGCTATTTAAATAGTACATTCTGAAACAAATCAGTTATGTTATCAAATAACTTCTAATTAAATAATTTCTAATTCAATAATGACATTGTAAATAATTATTATAATAAATATCACTGGACAAGTTACAAAAAATGAAGTTAACCCCAAAGTAAGCAAATTATATGTTTGTTTTATGAGTGTTAGTCAACAGATATAAAAACTATATAAATATAAAAGGTATAAACACAAATAGATATAAATACTTAAATAGATACCAGCATAAATTTAATAAACACTCTGGGTGTTTATTAAATTTATGCTGGTATCTATTTAAGTATTTATATCTATTGACACACTCTTATTAACACTCTGGGTGTTTATTAAATTTATGCTGGTATCTAGTTGTAAAGTAGAGTAGAGTAGAGTAGAGTTTAATAAACACCTGGAAATGCAGACACCTAAATTTTTATCACATGTATGCCAGCCACTGTTGGGAATCTAAAAGGAGACTAGGGATTGGTTGTTTGGTTACACACAAACCAACAATAGAAATCAACCAACTTTAAAATCCAACACAATATATCTATTACTAAAACAATTTAAATATATATGTAATAGCAAATGTAATTGCATAAGATATTCCAAAAGCAAAGTAGGTAAATAAAAAAAGAAAATGTTAATGTATGAGAGTCTCAAAAATCCCCAATATTTGTATTAAATAATCATACTTTCTAATTCTTTTTACCCATTTTAAAAGTTTTTAAAATGTTATTTAAAATTGTAACTTTTGTTTTGTTCAAGATTTAAAATGGAAGAAACAGGAGAAGAAGTGGAGGGTATTGATTCTGATGGAGAATTTGCTTTCGAAACGGACCACTTGGCATTACGCAGTAGTAAGGATTATTGTGAATTGGTAAGATATATAGTAAAATTAGAATCTCAAAAAATTCAAGCATTAAAGGATATAGAAGAGTTGGCGGATATTCAAAAAAAGGCTTTAGAAGATCCTGTTGCCTTTGTGGAACAGCTGAAGTCTGGGGAAACCAAATTTCCATGTAGACAGCATATTTCTGATTTGCCAAATATAGATTGGAGTCAGTATGGTATAGATACGTCTCTTGATAAGGATAATTCAAAGGATATCAAATCCAGTAAGGAAGATCTTGAGCCGAGTATGAAAGTCAGAGGGCGAATGTTTACTGATAATAAACCAGAGACCTTCAATCAACTGTGGTCATGTGAAGAACAAAAACGATTGGAAGAATTATTAGAGGTTTTTCCAGAGGAAGCCGTTGAATCAAGACGATACCGTAAAATTGCTGAAGCGCTTGGCACAAGAACTCCTATTCAAGTGATGAGTCGCTTACAAAAATATTTTGCTAAGTTAGCTAAAGCAGGCCTACCTATTCCAGGTCGAGCTCCGAAGAAAATTGTTAAAGACAAAACAAAGATGATGTTGTACAAAAAATCCACATTCTTTCCTCAGCTGCATGTGCCTGTAAAAATGGAGGATCCATACGATAGCAGTGAAACCAATGAAAAATTGTCCTTAGAGCCCAGTAGTGCTAAATTTGTAATTGAGATGTTGAAAACTGCTAAAGAGCAGAGATTATTGGATGAAACATGCCCAGTTTACCAGACTAATATAATGTGTGTAGGTTGTCATAAAGTAGGATTTCTTGGTGCTAGATGGACTGATAATGCCGGTACTGACTATTGTACGGATTGTGTGGTGAAAATATTACCAGACGAGCGACTAATACCTGTACGTTAACTTGTTAATAAATAATTGAAAAAACTATGTGGCTTAACTTATTTTTACAGAAAATATATCTAATCATACAAATTATAATTAATTCTGACCCGGCATATAATGTTTTGCCATAAAAATCATTTCTATGAAAAAATGTTAAGGGTGAATAACACTTATCACTTAGGGGTATGAAAAACAGATATTAGCCGATAACTTACTGAATATGCCCATTAAATTTGGTGAAAATTGGTTAAGCCGTTTCAGAGGAGTACAGTAAATAACATTGTGAGAGGAGAATTTTATGTATGAGATTTACTAAGAACCTTATAACTATTATTTTTTTAATTACACCAGTAATATTCAAAACCCAGTTATGTTAGCAATAACCACTTCTAATTTTTCGATAAGTATAAAAAATTTTTTTTAGGTTTTATTAAAAAAATAATTTTTGCTCACTTTTGAAAATATATAAACGCACTTGCTTGTACAGATTATCGCAAACCACACATTTATTGTTCAAATCACAAACTATTATTTCCACAATTAAAATGAGGAGCGATAGTGTATATCCAGCGCGGGTGATGATGGTCCACTGGCTTGGAACAATGAACACGGCTAGTATGCTAGATATCCCTCACCCAGACAGATATAAGGGATGCACTCATCTAACATAGATATATAAAACGATAGCAAATTAGCGACGGGAATTGCTTTTTTAGAGATCCGTAGGTTGAAATTGATCTTTTAGGTACTTTTTTTATTTTTATCTGTCTGTATTGAAAGTCTGTCGTAACACAGCTCGTATGCAATACTTTACTCAGACAAAATATATGAAAATGATTTTTTTTATGGTAATGGAAGGCAAACAAGCAGACGGATTTCCTGATGGAAAGAAATACACTCCGCCTAGAGACATTAAAGGTATTTAGGGTGCGTTGCCAATCGGAGGCCGGGATGTTAGAAAGCAAGTTTACCAGCTACGTTACCCTCCGAACCGGAACACGTCAACGGCAAGCATTGGATGTTATGGTATCAGGAATAGGTAAGGAAGTGGTACAAATCCGGGCGAGTCGCTGCGAAA
Source organism: Calephelis nemesis (assembly GCA_002245505.1). Taxonomy (NCBI): domain Eukaryota; kingdom Metazoa; phylum Arthropoda; class Insecta; order Lepidoptera; family Riodinidae; genus Calephelis; species Calephelis nemesis. Next base: position 310,950 of record NJDD01000005.1, read on the forward strand.
CTCTACCACCTAGTAGAATGTCACGGTGTTAGTGACAGTAAACATAGGTATGCTCGCCTTTTACGATCTGCCTGGTAGGAAGGCAGATGGCCTATTCTGTAAAGGAGCCCGGACTAACACGGGGAGAAATTAGAATTTACCTACTTTCAAAAACAGTAAATCGCGGCGAGAATTGCTTCTAATTACGTTGTCGTCCACCGGTGGTTGTAAAGTCTTCCTCAACGTGCCTTCCTTACTATCATAAAGACATATTGAGAGAAACATTTATCTAGCTGAGATATTAAGATAGCGAATTTTTATATTATATAGGTAGGTGGAAAGCGGTGTTAATTTGCGTAATATTAGAAACCTGCTATTTTTTTATCGACTTGTAAAGAAAGGAGGAGGTTATATGTTCGACTCCTATATTTATTTAAGTATCTTAATCGATTTCCCTATTATTTCTAAACCGATTTAAAAAAAACATTTCAATTTGAAAAAGCGTACCTGCTTTCTTGGCAGTATTTTTGCTATTGATTGCCACGAAGCCTTAACGAATGAACCCTAGGGAAATCTAGAAAATAAACACTTAAAAAATTAGGTAGTATCTTCAGGGCCCCATCCCCGAAGAATTATGCAGAGGCACAACTGGGGCACCCACGACTAGCCAGACACTAAGTAAGTCCCACAAAGTCATTACTAGTCCCGGGCATCGTTATTTTATTTAAAAAATTGAAAAATATAACTTTCTATTTTTTTGTTGCCCAAATCGGTGATCGAACCCGAGACCTCAAAATGTCAAGTCCGAAGCTGGACCATTAGACCACAGAAGCGAGAAAAATACTTAATTTTTGTTTACCTCAATGACTTACTTTCTAAAATCAGTCGTTTTTTTTGCAGTTTTACTGTACTCAAATTATAGGGTTCCTTATGACTTAAAATGGAACCCTTATAGATTCGACATGTCTTTTCCGTCCGTGTGTAGGTATACCACGACCTCTTTATTTTTAAACTATTAGAATTGTTCAAATGAAACTTGATCGCTAAATGTATTTTCTTAAAAAATACAAAGAAGGAGTGCTCCTATATCTACAGGAAAAATGTGCTCTAATTTTTAAAATAAGATAGCAAAAAATTTTAAAAATGTAAGTATGTTGTAAATTTCAATAAAAATTAGTTTGACCTATTTGTATTTCACATTTTTTGTTATAACCATAGCACATTTTAACAAACCGCCTCTTTTAGAGATCCGTAGGTTGAATATGTTTGACCTTTTAGGTACTTTTTTATGTCATAACACAGCTCGTATGCTCATGCTTCGCCCAGACGAAATATATCAAAATGAACTTATTTAGAATTTACTGTCAAAATTGTCGCCTCTGTGGTATAGCGGTTCAGGTGTTGGACTTGACTGCAAGAGGTCCCGGGTTCGAACCCCGGGTCGGGCAACAAAAAGAATATTTGGTTATTCCAATTTTCTTACAAAAAAAAATGTTGCTCGGGATTGAATATGTGCCCGGTTGGCGATAGGCTTGCCACCTGTCACATTGTTGGACGTAGTGTCTTCGGCTAGTCGTGGGTGCCCTGGTTGTTCCTCTGCCTAGCTCTTCGGGCATATGGGCATGTAGATACTTTTTAATTTATATAAAGCTAGTATTTTTGCGTTTAACCGAACTTCGTATCACTTGAAATAAACAGCTATTCACAGTTCATACAGACTAAAACATTGTTTTTCCCATTTTCTATTACATTTTTCTAGTTTCTCTTTTCTTAACCTTTTGGTAATAACTAGCACCAGTAAATTAGCAGAATTAATACATCAATGCAGGCGTGATGCGGGTGACCTTGCGAAATACGCGACGCGTATCCCACGCGAAGGGATTCATTTTTATAAATATTACCTAGGTAGGTTTAAATGAGATCGATTCAGAAATGAGGAGATCCGCAGGCGAACGAAAGTCACCGACATAGCCAGCCGAGTTAGCAAGTCGAAGTGGCGGTGGGCGGGGCACATAGCGCGGAGAACTTATGGCCGTTGGGGCAGAAAAGTTCTCGAGTGGAGACCACGTACCGGCAAGCGAAGCATAGGACGGCCACCCACGCGATGGACAGACGACCTTATGAGGGTTGCGGGGTCTCGCTGGATGCAGGCCGCTTCCATCCAGTCGAAGTGGAAGTCAACGGGGGAGGCCTATGTTCAGCAGTGGACTTCCTATGGCTGAAATGATGATGATGAGGTATAAATGCAAATTTTTTTTGCTAGTAAAAAATATTTCGTGATAAGTACCTAATCAAATATTCATGCTCATCTCGTTACATACGTAATCTGTACTTGCTTGCGGAACCATCGAAGTGCGAGATCGACTCGCACTTAGCCATTTTATTTTAAAATTTATTCAGTTCACAATTTCTCCATCTGCTAGGCATAGGCCTTTTCAAACGATGGGAATCCAAGCTATTTTGCTTTGATTGACTAACTTTTCAAACGATCACGTGGGCTTTATCGGACCACGATGTTATACTTACGTGAACGCTTTTTAAAACATCTCTCTCTCGCCTCTATCGTCTAGTGGTCCGGCTGTGGGACTTGACCGCATGAGGTCCCGGGTTTGAATCCCGGGTCGGCCAACAAAAAGAAATTTGGATTTTTCTAATTACAAAATGTTGGTCGGGATTGGAAATGTGCCCGGTTGGCGATAGGCTTGCCACCTATCACATTGTGGGACTTAGTGTCTTCGGCTAGTCGTGGGTGCCTTGGTTGTACCTCTGCCTACCTCTTCGGGGATATGGGCATGAAGATACTTTTTTTCTGATTCGATATTGTGTTCATTCATTTCTACATTTTGGTCCGTCAGAATAGACCATCTGTCTTTCCGACAGGCAGCTCATAAAAGGCGAGCATAGGCTTTCTGTCACTAGCACCGTGACATCCTACTAGGTGAAGAGTTTCGCAGAGACTCGTCCGGGTTTGTACCACCGCCTTACTTATTCCTGCTGCCATAACGTCAATGCTTGCCGTTGATATGTTCCGGTTCGGAGAGTAATATAGCCAGTAAACTTACTCTTGCTCTAGGCCTAAGATGCCGGCCTCAGGTTGGCAACGCACCATTACCACCTTTGGTGTCTCTAGAATTTCTTACCATCAGGAAATCCGTCTACTTGTTTGCCTTCCATTATCATAAAAAAAGTAGAACTCTAAAAGAGACACTAATCAGGTATCATATAAAATAGGCATGACGTACGCGCGGTTGTGCTGTGCCTCTTGTGTTCTTTCTTTTTTTAGGTTTTGTCCTTCACGTTAGTACTTTGCCATTAGTCAAGTAGAAATTTTCATCAAATTTTATATAGGCAAATTATAATTACTTATAATCAGTCATCAGTCATAAGTCATGTCAGGCTCTTGGGTAAAGCGGTGGCTCATTACACAAGCTCATGTAATGAGATTTGGCGGCAACGAGGAAATACACGATACGCTAATTTCTTAATGATTATTTCATTTGTGCTCTTTTACTGAACAAAATTGTACAAAATGCCACCAAAATTTACTAATTTCACTCAATATCAACAAGAAATTCAATAGGTATTTATGAAAAAACTTCGACCATCTTTTCTCTCGATGACGCCAACACTGCCTCCCCTTGTGTTATGTACCGCCTTTCCGCGCGGATTACAGCGCGCAGACGTGCGGTCGCGGCGATAGCACCGTTCGACCGCGTTGGCGGACGGAGTTCGTGTGTTAGGTATCTACGGATTTACATGAGGTCAATGCAAGTTTAGATCCGCTTCACCGCCTACCGCAGCGGTGCGCGGTGCCGAGTGTTAAGCGCCATAGTTTTATCCTGTCACTGGGGACCTTTTTGGTCAATTGGAATTTTATTTACTATTTTTTTTATATATAAACAAAAAAAGAAGCTGTGCCTGTGTTCGCCATATCGTTATTTTTTTGCCTACGTTAAAATGCTATTATAAATCTAGCTTCATATTATTGCGTTTTTAATTACTTGCGTCATAGACTACAGTGCAAATGCATGCGGCGCGTCTTTGCTATATTGTGACCAAGATGTTGAAGCGTCCAGACTCTTAATTCAGATTTAATTTTAATAATAATTAATTTATCAAAGTTTACTGTCTGAAATTTGTTGTTTGAAATTTATTGTCATGCTATATCACAGCTGTTTTGCATGCTAACTAAATGCTTAAGCAATTATAATCATTGTGTAGGTACTAAGTTTTTAATGACTATTTTAATAGAATTCACTCTATTTTACGTCAATTTATAATAAAATTTGTGCATGTGACTCTAAATTGAACCTCTAAAATCTAAAACATCACAGGACAGTTTCAAATTTCGTTTTGTATATCTACATATGAAAAAATTACGATGTCATAGCGTCAGTGCTAGTCATTGTGTTTCGTGCCTCTACCGACTGCCCTACGAATTGTGTTTAATTGTTCCTCATACCAATGTCTTACTTGTAATGATGTGTGATGTAATATTAATAAATTTGTATAGAATAAGGAAAAAAAAGACAGCCCGCTGAGTTTCTTTTCAGTGTGTGGCCGCGTTCCGATCCGGTGATAGTTTTAGTATTATATAGACTTGTCACAAGTGCCTCTTGTAAGGTGAATGTGAATAAAAATATCTTCTATTCTATTCTATTTAAAATCCAAGCAATTAGAAAGCGACGCACCAATAACTTCTATTGAGGCTATAGGTGACGGTTGAGATACAATCAAGTCACTAGGGGAAACGGCTGTTTGTTAGCTATCTTATAATAAAAATATTTTAATTATCTTCACTCAATATTTTTGGTTATTACCAAGTCTGGTATTTAATGACTAATTGAAGGTTTATTAGTACAGCATCTGTTGCGATTATCTCATAAATTCATACTGTATTAACAGATTTTATGAGAGAAGTTTCGGTATGTATAAAGATAATGGTTATTACATCTGAATCATGATGGGAAAATCTGCTTTCTTAGCACAAATGCCATAAAAGTAGCCGCTTTATCGTGATTATTTTCTCTTAAAATCTTTATCGATTAAATTTTACGGGATATATACTCAGACATTTTAACTATTATTTGTGTGGTATTAATTCATATATATTTTTAGGAGACTTTGGCAGTCCTCCTACAGAATAAGGAAAAAGTTGTTGGAAATCTTTATTATATTATACACTAACTACTGCGCTTGGTTATGTCTGTGCTTTAAAGTAATTAATCTTGAGAAATCATGTAACGTACGATACAAAAATTGCTATTCTAGATTATAATCTACTTCTTTGCATTCTTCTTACGATCGTTAGTCGTTGTAGGAAAACTATTATCAATTTTATATTTTACACAGTACACACATTCATTCAATCACACTCGCATTCTTTAAAATGTAAAGGTGACTAAATGTAGGTAGGTACTTATATTTCTTATTCAAGAGACGTAACTCCTGAAACGATAGCGATTAGATAATCTGAACGAATGGTTTATAAACCAGAGAAGAATAGTTTCCTTTTTCTTAATTTCGGGAAATGACAGAAAAAAAAGTTAAATTTATGTCACAAAAACTGGTCTGGCTAATATTCATATTTCAACCAAGTTTTCGAGTTTAGAACGTAAGTATAATAACGATAAACATTTAATTTATCATGTACTAGCAGTTTCACGCAGCTTCGCCTGCGTAACTTGGCTTCTACTTCACCGATTTTGATGAAACAGAGCCTATGTCACTACACAACACAACATTCTAAAGGCGAAAGAATTTTGAAATCGGTCCAGGAGTTTCGGAGCTTATTCGTTTCAAACAAACAAAATATCAAATCTTCTGTAGAATATTAGTATAGAAGTAACATAAAAATTTAGTGCATGTGCGTAAGCAAAGCTATTAGCGTATTTGTAGCCAAATTCATTGTCAATGCAAATCTACAAATCCATACTAAACTTACCTAAATCCGCTTTTGTTTTGATACACTGAAAACAACATTTACTTGATTAAATCCATTTTCTATTTTATGATGATCACACTACATCACTTTATTGACAAACAACATTATAAAAAGCAATCTAGTTAAGTGTTTTTACAGTAAGTACAGTTTTTTCGTCATCACCTGAGCGTTAATTCAGATTGTTTCTTACTTTAGTACCTACAGTTACTTGTAGTAAGTAACTATTCTTATTTTCATAAAAGTAAAGATAAACAGAGTTGACAAACAATATTATGAGCGTTTCTTACTTTAGTACCTACAGTTACTTGTAGTACCTAAGTAACTATTCTTATTTTTATAAAAGTAAAGATAAACAGAGTTGACAAACAATATTATGAGCGATTTAGTAAGGTGTTTTTACAATAAGTACAGTTTTTTTTCATCACCCGAGCGTTAATTCTGATTGATTTTTATTTTAGTACCTACAGTTACCTGTAGTAAGTAGCTCTTTTTATGTTCATAAAAGTAAAAATAAAGTAAAGATAAACAAAACTGACAAACAATATTTTGAGAAGCGCTAAGCGCTTAAGTGCTTTTACAATAAGTACAGTTTTTTTATTATCACCTCGTTAATTCTGATTGTTTCTTACTTTAGTAAATATAGTTACCTGTAGTAGGTAACTCTTCTTGTTTTAATAAAAGTAAAATTTAAGTAAAGATAAACAGAATTGACAAACAATATAATGAGAAAATCGCTTCTCATTTAGGTGTTTTTACAATAACTACAGTTTTTTCATCATCACTGGAACGTTATTTCTGATTGATTTTTATTTTAGTACCTGTAGTAAGTAGCTTTTATTAATTTCATAAAAGTACAGATAAAGTAAATATAAGATAATATTTTGTAGGACTAGATTCGATGATTTCTCATGAATTTCTTATCTAACCCTTTTCTTCTTGTGTTGGAAATGAAATATTATTTATTTGCATAATTCGTTTCTTAAAAAATATGTTAGAAAAATATATAAGCATCCCAACATATTCTATCATATTGTGGTGTGCTAATATTTAAATATTAATTTTTTTGCATTTGTAACAAAATTAATTATGAACCAAATTACCAGTATGTATCGTTAATTAAATGAAATATAAGTTAAGAAAATTTCATAAGTATAAAATTAAAAGTTTTCAATAATCCCTGAAAAACCTATCCGTATTATGTGTTTAAGAACTTTTTTGATAATTACAACTTTCAAATTTAAAATCAAGTGGTTGCACTCCGAAAGTGTCTACAGAAGTGAAAACTTGCATATATTTTTGTTTTAAAAAAATGCACAAAATACGTGCGTTTTTGATATTTTGGATTGGTTAAGGCATAATTTTGCACATTTTAAAGTATCTTCACGCCCATATCCCCGAAGGGGTAGGCAGAGGCACAACCAGGGCACCCACGATTAGCCGAAGATACTAAGTCCCACAATGTGATAGGTGGCTAGCCTATCGCCAACCGGGCACATTTCCAATCCCGAGCAACATTATTTTTATTAGAAAATTGGAAAAACCCAATTTTCTTTTTGTTGCCCGACCCAGGATTCGAACCCAGGACCTCATCCAGTCAAGTCCAACAACTGAACCGCTAGACCACAGAGGCGATTTGCACATTTTATTTTAATTATTATCAGTATAATATTAATTTAATTGTTTATGTTACTATGTACATTACAATACGAAACGAAAATCACGGTATGAAATGCGGTGACAACATATTACTGCCCCCGTTTTATTTTTCATATCATCCTTTCATGTCGCGCGAGCTTAACATTTTTACCCATCACAAAATATGCACAAAGGCGTTTAAGAAGTATTCACTTCAAAACGATCCAAGTTGATTTTTTATATAGAAGATATAATGCCACAGACACATATGTGTGTGTGCACATACACGGGAAACTTATAACACATCTCCTTTTTTCTTCGAGGGTTAATAAAATTTAATGACTAAGCTCTGGCTGTTCAGATCTCAGTCAATTAGTTTCGAATTTTAAGTTGGGAATTCTCATGCTACAGATTTTTGTTCCGTATTAGTTTTTATTGTAGACTTTTTAGTTTTTCGGTGAAATGTTATTCAGTTTTGAAATAGACTGAATATATTAAGTGGATATATTTTGTCATACCTGGGTGCTGAGTATGTATTTTAGTTGCCAACTTAAAACGGAAAAGTGTACATCAAATGACGTCATTTGTGTTTGCTATCTCTATTGTATTTCTGTTGGTCACCTGAGATAGCAAATATAAAACACGGCATTTTACTACGTTAATACGTTATTTTATTTCCACCGTGTTGGTCCGGGCTCCTATGTAGAATAGACCAGCTGCCTTCCTTGCCAGGCAGCTCGTAAAAGGCGAGCATAGGCTCACCGTCACTAACACCGTGACATCTAACTAGGTGATAGAGGTTAGCAGCGACTCGCCCGGATTGGTACCACCGCCTTATCTATTCCTGCCCCCATAACATCATGACGTGTTCCGGTTCGGAGGGTAAGGTAGCCGGTTAACTTACTTTTGCTTGAGGCCTAACATCCCGGCCTCAGGCTGGCAACGCACCATTACCACTTTTGGTGTCTCTAGGCGGCAGAAATTTCTTACCATCAGGAAATCCGTCTGCTTGTTTGCCTTCCAATATCATAAAAAAAATGTATTTCTGTTGGTCACCTGAGATAGCAAATTCATTTTCGTCAATTCAAACGTCATTTTACAACTACTTATTTGATGTAGACTTTTCCATTTTGAGTTGGTAATCAGCCCCCAGATCTACCATTCGGAAATTGTAAAAATACGTATGTTATAATTGCAATCCAATTATCACGGTAGCTCACAATCTGAGATTGGCCTTTTGCAGAATCCTATAGCGATATTAATTGGCATGGCGATATTTTTTAATTAGTTTAACCACTTACTAACAACTTAAATATACAGGTTTTAATTAATAGAATAATCCATGTATTTTGACTAGACGATCCGACGACCTTTCTATTAACAGCTGCTTGTACTTTGTATGTGAAAAATAGAATTATTTTTTTTCCCTTTTTTTCCTGCCTATTTCCCGGTTCCTATCTTCATAAAAGCCTTAGCCTGAAAATTACTAACATAACATTAAAAAGTATTTTCACGCCCATATCCTTGAAGAGGTAGGCAGAGGCACAATCAGGGCACCCACGGCTAGCCGTGCACACTAAGTCCCACACTGTGATAGATTGCAAGCCTATCGCCAACCGGGCACATATCCAATCCCGAGCAACATTTTATCTTTTTCTTTCTTTAGTTTTTGGCATTCGCGTTAGCACTTTGCCATTAGTCAAGTAGAAATTTGCATCAAGTTAACCGATTTAACAAAATCAAATTTCAATTAGTCAAAATTCGTCACAAGTCGTCAGAAAAAGTCATTTCGGGTCTTGAGTAAAGCGGCGGCCTCACTACTCAAGCTCATTGTGAGGTTTGGCGGCAACGGTTAAATACACGATACGCTAATTTCTTCATGATTATTTCATGTGTGCACTTTCAGTGAAAAATGCCACCAAAATTGACTAATTTCACTCAATATCAACACGAAATTCAATAACTGACAAAACTTCGACCATCTTCTCTTTCGATGCGCCAAAACTCGTTTTTCCTTATCAATGACTATTCCTGTGCCATATAACGTCTCAATCTGCTCACGTGTTGAGGAATTCTACTTTAAAATGAGGTAAAACCAAGGGGATTTCTATTGAGGCTTTATTTTTAAACAGGTACCAAATCAAATTCAGTAGTTAAAGATCTGGTAAACGTGAAAGAGTAGACATTTGAAAGCCATTTATAAAAAAATATTTATCTTAGCCATTGAACATTAGCACTATCTATCGTTTTTACAACGCGTATGTCTAAGTTTATGTACTCGTATGTCACAAAACTATTAAGTGTCTTCGTTTCTGTAGACATAAATACGGATAGAGCTTTCGTCTCTGTGGAATAACAGAATATAAAGAGATGAAATCCCCTATCAGAAAAAAAGAATATTGTGTTTTGTTCATGTAAAAAAGAGAAGGACCTGCTCTGTTGTTTTGGTCTTGGGAAAAGAATGTCAGATGAAAGATTGAACAATGCGAATGTGTTTGGACGTAGGTATCCAGTTTATTATTTCAGAACCAAGTTGCTGTCATTGTAAATGGTCTCCGAAACCGATGTTTTTGAATGAAAATTGTAGGTAATGACTGTGGAGAATTCTAGGTTGATCTTCAAAAATCGTGACACTTGGTACTCGATAGGTAATCTCTGCCTACCCGGGTCTTGGCGTAATAATATTATGTAGCTATATAAGTTTTGTATATTTGTAGAATAAATAATAAAACAATTGTATCCAGAACGTAATAACGGTGAGCCCCGTGAGTAAGACTATCATAAAATTACACGCTGTAAAAATTTATAATAGTGACTGACCATATTTTATAGTTTTAGACTTTAGTAAAGAAAGTCTTTCTGCCTAAGATGGTTAAAGGCGAACATAGGTTCAAATGGATGATTAGCAACCAGACCATCGGTGATAGATAGTAGCGCAACAACGTGTGTTGTATCTGGGTACGGCTCCACCACCTTACTTATTTCTGCCGTTAGTTTCGATCCAGAAGATACCCTACTAAATAATAAATATGTAGATTAGGCCTTGTCAGGCTTGTCAGCAACAGGACATCACGCTTCTACTAGGTATATCCATTGTCTCTATAGGCAATAGAGGTTCTTACCCTTATGAGAGTCACGTGCTTATTCGTTGTCTTATTAAAAAAGTCTAGTAATTTGCTGAAGTATCTTCATGGGCGTGGCGCAGCCAGGGCTCCCACCTCTGGCTGAAAACACTAGTCCCACAATGTGATAGGTAGCAGACCTATCGCCTACCAGGCACATATCCAATCGTCCCCCCCGAGGGTCCGAGCCTTGTCGTGGCGGGGGGGCTGAGTAACTGGGGTCGAGCCGGGACCCCGGTGAAACCAATACGGACCAGGGAGGGCGCTCCTCAGTACCCCTCTATGCCCAAGAGGGGACACGAGGAGCGCACACAGGGTGGTGGGCCACTTGGCCCGCGTGGGATGGCGGCAGTTCAGCCTGCGGAGAAGGGGGGCGGGCTTTCCATCTGGCCCGCCCGGTCGAGATGGGGTTGCGGCAGGTACGGGGGTGCCTGTTGCCACTGGAACCCCCCGAAGTGGTGTACGTTGTGTCTCCGTGCACCACTTCCGACGGATTGCGGCCCCTATTGAGCGGGGCTGCCAGAAGGAGATCGCGAGATCTAACGCCGCTGGGGCTGTGGATGTGTGCGAAAGCGTTCCGGGTGGACACCGTGGGGTTTTAGTGAGTAGGAGTCTCACATAACCCGCCACTTCCCCCGAAAGTGGCGGGTATCCATGATGGATTTCCCCACGAAAAAAAAAAAAAAAAAAGGCACATATCCAATCGTAGGTAACATTATTTTTATAAGAAAGTTGAAATACACTTTTTTTTTGTTGCCCGACCCGGCGGTCCAACCCGGGACCTCTAGAAGTCAAATTCGACGCAGCACCGCTAGATCACAATGGCGATTATAAGAGTAATTTTGTTAATAGAAAAAACGTTACAGCTACCGAACATTCGTACATTTCAAACCTAATTTAGTATAAAAATACAATTTCTTTTTATTCTCACTAAGCACATAATCTTTGAAAATGGAAAAAATATTCAAACATGGAACACTAGAACTGATTCAATTTGGCCTTTGTTGGAGGCGTTACAGGTTTATGTATTACAGAAGGCTGTTACAAGTCATTGACTTTGGAGGTAATTGGTTTCGACGGCAGTAAGGGACTACGCCTTCACGATTCTGTTATACTTTTATTATATCAAAATGCTGGTATTTGAACTAGTCGTTGTCTTTCTTTATGTTATAGGAAGGCAAACAAGCAGACGGATTTCCTGATGGTAAGAAATTCACGCCGTCTAGAGACACCAAAGATGGTAATGGTGCGTTGCCAACCTGAGGTCAGGATGTTAGGCATCGAGCAAAAGTAAGTTTACTGGCTACCTTACCCTCCGAACCGGAACACGTCATGACGTTATGGCGGCATGAATAGGTAAGGAGGTGGTACCAATCCGGGCAAGTCGCTGCGAAACTCTACCACCTAGTCAGATGTCACGGTGTTAGTGATGATAAGCCTTTTACGAGCTGCCTGGCAAGAAAGGCAGATGGTCTATTCTGCAAAGGAGCCTGGACTAACACGGGGAAGAAATCTTTGTCAGCAGATTCGGTTATGTTGTACGTATTTTACTGACCTAACTTCTCAACTAATTTGGTTTGAATTTAGAATGTATTTAACTTGGTGTCTATGGTTTGCAAATAAACTTATTAAAAGCAAAATGACCCGGTAGCATATACCAAATCAAGGTGGTACAAAGTTCGCCGGGTCAGCTAGTTAAAAAAAAATTAAAACAAGTACAGCTTCTATCAATTTTATACAGAATGTAAAGTGCGTTAGTTAAATATTATAATTGCCTCTTCATTTTTCGTAATAAAAATAACCCCCAATAAAACCTGCATGTGATGTGACTACGCACCATCTCAATCAAGTTAACTTTCGAACTGAAAAATCAGCATCGAAATCGGTTCATCCTTTCAAAAAGCAGGGAAGCACACCCAACCACACACTCACACATAAACACGCACGCACACACGAACTCTTACTCTTAAGTGTTCAAAATATTATCTATCTAAACTAATGTTATAAAGAGGAAAGCTTTGTTTGTTTGGTTGTAATGAATAGGCTCAAAGAAAAAAATAAGGTTCTGTAAGATATTTGGATTTTTCGTACACAAACTGAAAAAAATCAACCAAAGCAGTTACTTAATTTACGAACGCTGCCTAAACTACAAAAGATAGAACCATAAAATGTTAAAATTAATTGTAGATCTTATAAATATCTACAAAAAAGTCCGCGACACACTATACCTATCTATGTCGAGTGAGGCGTGTTTACCCCGTGTTGGTCCGGGGTCCTTTGTAGAATAGACCATCTGCTTTCCTGTGCCAGGCAGCTCGTAAAAGGCGAGCATAGGCTTGCTGTCACTAACACCGTGACATCTGACTAGGTGGTAGAGTTT
>NJDD01000005.1:324046-344176 GCA_002245505.1 Calephelis nemesis
CTTTGACAAACGTAATCGAAAAAATAATTTTTGAAACTTTAGGCGCCATTTTCTCGAAACTTGATGTCATGCACTTATCGCTCTTATCTTTAGCACGGCAGTATAATCCGGCCCTTATTATTATAATAAGGGCCGGAATGTAATATTCAGGTTATGGTATCAGACACGGCTGTTACGCGCTTGAAAGGTCTGAATACATATAGGATTTTACCAAAGCTTTTACGAATCTGGCATTTTCTCGCATTTCAGCTTAAATTAAGGAAAGTGTTTTCCTTAAAGTTTAATAAGCTTTATTTTTGAAGTGAAAACTTCTTTATCGGCGTTGCGCACTTTTTTGGAATGTGTAAAAACTTCTAAACTCGCGTCAGATCGCGTGAGATCGTAAGACGTCGCAGGGTGCATGCGCAAATAAGACGGCGCGATATCTAAAAAAAACGTAGATTCTTTGCTGCTTTTGTCTTGCTTAGATATTTCCGAAGAGCATAGAATGCGCAACGGATAATACGCCGCAATATACCGGCCATTACATTCTCACATACAGTAGAGACGTATATCAACAGAATGTCTGTTTGTTCCATCTTGAAAATAAGCTTTACGTGTAGACAAGCAATGTACAGATAATATTAACGCTCCTAGCCGATAGACTTTTTGTCAAGCCCAACTCAGGTTATTGATTTGTAAATATTTTTTGTGCATAAATGATAATACTTTCATACTGATAATTAAAAGAATTCGTATAAAATTATTCCCTAACCATTCCGAAATATCAAAAATGCACGACATTAATATTCAAGTTTTCACTTCTGTCGGCTGCCCGGAGTGCAACCCGTCTTAAAAGTATCTCCACGCCCATATCCCCGAAAAGGTAGGCAGAGGCACAACCAGGGTACCCACGACTAGCCAAAGATACTAAGTCCCACAATGTGATAGCTGGCAAGCCTATCGCCAACCGGGCAAATATCCTATCCCGAGCAACATTTTTTTTATTAGAAAATTGGAAAAACCAATTTTCTTTTGTTGCCCGCCCGGGATTCGAACCAAGGACCTCATGCAGTCAAGTCCAGCAACTGAACCGCTAGACCACTGAGGCGATCCGTCCTTTTTTTTATAAGATAGTGAACAAGCAGGTGGCTCTCCTATTGGTAAGAGACGACCGTCGGCAAAACACCATTGATGCTACTGATGAGTCGCTAGACGGATATCATAGTGCCGCTGCATGTAAAATGTATGGCGATTCGGATTTTAACTTTGAAATGTCACAGGGATGCGGTGGCAGTATGTTATGCAGATATTGGTATAGGTCTAAATGATATGGTTCGGTTTTGTAAAAGAATCAAGATTTTTCAGTACAAAGTTTAAATAAAAAAGTTTGAATTTGAAAATGTTTACCGTTCGATTTAAAAAGACAGCAGAGTCTTTATCATGAGTAGGTATCATTGACCTCTAAGTATATGGACATGAAATACCTTCGAAAAAAGCCTGCCGTTGGCTACTAAATATGGCTGCCATTTTGAGATTAGAAGGCTGTCCAGAAAAAGTAGAGTATCGATATCGATACATGATCTATTAGTGACGATTGATAGTTCAGTTTAGGTAAATAGATAAAAAATATTATTTATGTAGCGAATGAAATTGCAACTATCAACTTACTTAGTGCTACTCAATTAGCTTATAAATAGGGAAATGTAATAAAATGAAAGAAATAATATTTATTTACTTTTCACGATCACATTTTTTTGCATTGTAGAGTGCAAATAATATATTCCTATTTCTATGGTTGGTATAGATTAAGATCGGTAAGTTACGTGTCGAAATCTATGACACTTTTGGTCTAAAAATGTTACCGATTCTTAGTCTGATGTCTTAGTTACCGATAGAGGCGCTGTTCAAAAATTTCATGCAAGTAATATGTAGACCGTCACGAGTATAGTAATTTTGGGAAGCCTCAAATTCATGGTAAGGGACCTGTATTAATTTTGACGTATCTACACGTGTATTTGTTTGGCTCTGTTATAATGGAGTGACCGATTTTGATGAGGATTTTTGTTTGAAAGCTGAAGTGCTAGATATGGTTCTGAGCTACAAGTAGGTTTTATCTTTATTTTTTTTTAATTTTATTGTTATTCTGATAAGAACTATCTTATGGTGCTCGATGAGATAAATTTTATTACGGTGTCTTCCCAATCTAATTTAATTGTCAAAAAAATGTAAGCTGTATTTAAATTTTAAACTTGGCCAATATCCAGGAAGGGTCAAACGTCTGATTGAAAATTTCAAACCAAAAAGTTAAATAAAAAGCTTTTAATAAAAACTTGTGAACACAAAGAAGTTGTCGTCGGGCGTGAAAAGGGTTTTTTCTATAAACTTCAAAGACACCACAAAACTTCCGCAGCGGGAAAACGAAGAGGTTTTGTATTTGTTTTATATTTCCAGGCCAGACATTTGTAAGTGTTCTTTTCGCATATTTTGATATTACTTTTAAATTACTATGTAGCTTTTGCCCCTGATTACTTTTGCAGAGTTCGGTTACCTTACAATTATTGTATTTTTATTTATTTCGTCTCTGTGGTCTATCGTCTCTGTGGTTTAGCGGTCCGGGTGTTAGACTTGACTGCATGAGGTCCCGGGTTTAACAAAAAGAAAATAGGATTTTTCCAATTTTCTAATAAAAAAATGTTGGTCGGGATTGGAAATGTGCCCGGTTGGCGATAGGCTTGCCACCTATCACATTGTGGGACTTAGTGTCTTCGACTAGTTGTGGGTGCCCTGGTTGTGCCTCTGCCTACCTCTTCGGGGATATGGGCGTGACGATACTTTTTTATTTATTTAATTTATTTTATGATATTAAAGCAACCATGCCGACGGATTTCCCGATAGTAAGAAATTCACGCCGCCTAGGCTCGGGATTTTAGACCTCCAGCAGGAGTAAATTTACCATCTATCGTACTTTCTGAACACTTCAACGGCAAACGCTGACGTTATGGCGGTAGGAATAGATAAGGCGGTGGTACAAATATCTACCACCTTGTCAGATACCACAGTGTTATAAACGGTAAGCTTATGCTCGCCTTTTTCGAGTTGTCTGGCACTGAGGCAGATGGTCTATTCTTCAAAGGACCCGGGATCAACACGGGGAAAAAATGTATATCCTTAGTCTAAATATAAAATTTTATGGATGGTCCCTAAAAATGATTTTGGGCATATCATACGTAACGGATGTCATTATGAAAATCTGTCAGTCATATTTAATAACTAAAATCATTCTGATCTAGCTGTTCGACGTCGGAATTGACTTCTCGAGGTCCTGGGTTCGATCCCCGGGTCAGGCAACAAAAAAATATAAAATGTATAATTTCAATTTTCTAATAACGTTGCCAGGGATTGGATATTCGCCCGGTTGGCGGTTGGCGTGCCACCTATCACATTGTGAGAGTTAGTGTCTTCGGCTAGTCGTAGTTGTTTGCCTCTGGTAGGCAGAGGCAAACAACTACGACTTCAGGGATATGGGCGTGAAGATACAAAAAACATTCTGCTAATCTGTATTCTTTGTATTTGTTTAAGTACAAGTTTCATGCATAAAGGAAATGTCTGCCTAATATAATTGGTATCTGCGAAAAATAAAATTAGAACATTTCCTTGGCACCGGTAATAGGAGTTCTAGACGGCCTAGAATGTCCTTTAGGCTATTTGCGTGTTAGTATACACGTATACCAACTAAGTATACTTATTATGTGTATTTTCTTTGTTAAGTTTCATTATCTGTTACCAGGAGGTTTCATTATTTTTCTTCAGCGTGTTGTTTGCACGAAGTTTATTCTAGGATAGATAGGTCGACTCTTGTACTTTTGTTTTATTTGTTATTTTACAAGAAAGAGCCATGAGGGCAATTTATAACCTAGGCCCAAGAGTTTCCCTGACAGAAAAATTCAAAGAAATCAAGATTCTAACTGTAGCATCCCAGTATATCTTTGGAAATTTAATGTATGTTCACAAAAATTCAAGTGCATTTAAAAGAAATTGTGATATACACTGTGTCAATACTAGGAATAAAAATAATCTTGCTGTGCATGTGTCTCGTCTCCACAGAGTGAGTACTTCTTTCATGGGCCTATGTATACAGTTCTACAATAAACTTCCCAATTATATGAAAGAACTTCCAATTAATAAATTTAAAAAATGTGTTAAATGTAAATTAAATCAAAAAGGTTATAAGGTTATTATAACATTGCTGAATATTTAGGAGATAAGACTGCTTGGGATTAAGATAAGATAAGGATAAGACTGCTTGTTCCTCATGCCAATTTCTTGTAATATATAATGTATCATTACATTAATTATTGTAAATATATTTTAAAATAAAAAAAAATACAAGCCCGCTGAGTTTCTTGCCGGATCTTCTCAGTGTGCGGCCACGTTCCGATCCGGTGGTAGATTTATTATTATATAGACCCGTCACAAGTGCCTCTTGTGGGTTTATGTGAAATAAAGATGATTTATTATTATTATTATTAAAGTTTCTTTTGTAATTACTGTTATGTACAATGAAGAGTGTACTTTTTTTATGATATTGAAAGGTAAAAGTTAAATTGGTAAGAAATTCACACCGCCTAGAGACACAAGAGGTGGTAATTATGCGTCCCCCACCTGAGACCGGGATGTTGGGCCTTTAGCAAAAGTAACTTTACCCGGTACCTTATACTCCGAACCGGAACACGTCTAAGGCAAGCACTGACGTTATGGCAGCATGAACAGGTAAGGCAGTGGTACTAATCTGGACGAGTCGCCAAACTATGTGGTAGAGTCGGATTTCATGGTGTTAACGGCGGCGGCATGTTCGCCTTTTATGAGCTACCTTGCAGGAAGGCAGATAGTTTATTCTACAAAAGAGCCGAGACTAACACGGGGAAAATTAAAAAAACACGGTTCTGACTAAATAGACCTATTCTGTTTAAATTTAACTAGGAAAATCGAATTATTGTCTTTAAATCAAATCTAATTAGCTTTTATTGCCTCGTTGATCGAGTGGCTAGCGTACTCGCCTAACTGCATCGACGAATCGCGAGGCTAGGGTTCGATTCCCGACGGGGGCAGGCATTTGTGTGATGAACGTTCAGATGTCTGCATTTCCGGGTCTAGGTGTTTATTAAATGTATTCTGGTATTTATTTAAGTATTTCTATGTAATAGTATCGTTGACTAACACCCATAACACAAGCATATAATTTGCTTACTTTGGGGTTAGATTCAATTCGTGTGACTTGTCCAGAGATATTTACTTATTTATTTTATCACGTAGATCTATATAAAGATTCATGTAAAGCGTCTATATTATAATTCTAAAAACTGCCACCATATCGGAATGCGGCCACTCTCCGAGAAGATCCGGCGAAAGAAACTCAGCGGGCTTGTCTTTTTTCTTATAAATGTTATTTACAAAAGTTCATTGTATTTGTAGAGATTGGTGTTAGGAGCAATTAATCCCAAGCATTTCTGTTTCTAAATAGTCTGAAATCTTATAATAACCCTTACCATACAACTTTATCTTAATACATTTTTTAAATTTATTAAATAGTAAGTCTTTAATATGCTCGAGAAGTTTACTAGCCTTATCGCATAACTTAAGTGTTTGCAGTTGTCGTGTTTCAGGCAATGAAAAAGAAGGAATGAACAAGTTTTTTTTCAATTTTAAAATTTAGCCTCAACTGAAATTAAATTTGAAAATAGCAACATTTTGCGTCTCAATTTTATTTTGAAGTGTCTTGTGAAATGCTATTGGAAATTTGAAAGTTGGAAACGCTCGAGATTCACTTCAGTCTTAACTTTTGCTTATTTTAGTTCAGGTTTTGGACGTTTAATCAGAGCTTTCATCTGTCACAAAAAATATCACCAAACCCGTATCGCTGAAAATGTAGACAGAGGTACAACTAGGACACCAAAATTTAGCCTACTTTTAAAAGTGCTTATTCCCCCAATATAACATTTGACAAACATATCGCTGATCGGATACTTATCCAATTTTGGGCAAAGTTTTTTTTTTTATAAAATTGAAAATACACATTATGAGTGGACCGACCTGGGAATTGAATCCTGGACCTTAGAAAATCAACACCAAATCCGTATAAATTAGATCATAAAGGCAACTCATCTGTTATAGAACATGAATAAGATATTAATAAGTTGATTATAACATGTATGGTCTAGGTGTTTAAGTGTTGGATTTGACTGCGTGAGGTCCCGGGTTCGAAACCCGGGTCGGGCAACAAAAAGGAAATTTGGTTTTTCCAATTTTCTAAATAAAAAAAATTGTTGCTCGGGATAGGATATGTGCCCGTTTGGCGATAGACTTGCCACCTATCACATTGTGGGACTTAGTGTCTTCGGCTTGTCGTGGGTGCCCTGGTTGTGCCTCTGCCTACCTCTGTTGGGATATGGAATTGAAGATATTTTTTACATACGGTGTAGGTAAACAGCCAAAGTAAATAGTAACCTGAATGGCATGTTTGGGCTTTGTATTTTAAAAGGAACTACTTCCCGTGAACTCAAAATTTTGAAGCTTGCTGCGAAGCAAGTTTTTATGGTACAGATAAAGTGAAGTTGTAAAAACCGCACATTTTTAGTTACATCATATTATATTAAAAATATTTGACGGAACTCTTAATGCGCGAGCTCAATTGGCACTTCACGCCAAGACCCTTGCGGGGTAGGCAATCGAGTGCCAAATTTCAAGATTCTTGCAGACCTCTCTGGCTTCCTAAACATTCATTACCCTTTTCATCCAAACACGCCGGGTCCGGAGACTCTCGATACCAACCTTGGATAATAGGTATTCGAGCGATTTGATCGTGGAATGTCCACCTCGGTCTCCCCGGGTACTACATCCATCTACAGCTAATAAGACAAGTATCGAAGAGGTTACTTAACCTTTGCTACATTAGAAACTATGTCGAAGATTAAGGGCCAGTTACACATTCCTGGGTTTAGTATTTTTTTTTTATAACATTGGAAGGCAAACAAGCAGACGGATTTCCTGATGGTTAGAAATTCCCGCCGCCTAGAGACACCTAAGGTGGTAATGGTGCGTTGCCAACCAGAGGCCGGGATGCTAGGCCTCAAGCAAAAGTAAGTTAACCGGCTACCTGACCCTCCGAACCGGAACACGGCATGACGTTATGGCAGGAATAGGTAAGGCGGTGGTACCAATCCGGGTGAGTCGCTGCGAGACTCTACCACCTAGTAAGATGTCACGGTGTTACTTAACCTTTGCTACATTTAGAACCTATGTCGAAGATTAAGGGCCAGTTACACATTCCTGGGATAAGTATTAAACTCGAGTTAACCCAGAAACGTGAAAGTGGCCCTTATTTTTCCCTATCTGCTATATACCTTTCAAACAGTGTAATAATAAGATTGTGAGTTACAACAGCGATGATAGCGTCACAAAATAAACCCTTTTTTTAAAAAAAAACTTGTAAACGGCCTACTGTAGACCCTGGTGAAAAAAAGGGACAGTTGCAATTTTTCTGGACATGTTACACAAATTGAATCTACTCTATCTCAATCTAAAAAAAATTAAAAAAACATCATATTATCAAATCTTAGCATCTGCGGAAATTAGCCATTGGTCAAATTAAGAATCGTTTTTAATTATTGTTATTAGTTGTATTCGTATAATTTTTTTTTATCTTAAGAAAAATAGGAAGTCTATTTGATATTTAAGACAAGTTGCATTTACTTTATACATGTAGTAATTACGCAACGTAACAAAAAGGGTACCTACAACTAGCCGCATACACTAAGTCCCACAATGTGATAGGTGGCAAACCTATCGCCAACCGAGCACACATCCAATCCCGATCAAAATTTTTCTTTATTAGAAAGTTGGAAAAAACACAGTTTTCTTATTGTCGCCCGATCCGGGAATCGAATCCAGGACCTCAGGAAGTCAAGTCCTACACCTGGACCGCTATACCACAGAGGCGACCACAAAGTTTTTTAAAAAATAATCGAAATAAATCGTCCTTAATTATTTGATCACCACTGTATATGTACAAGTACATAAATTCTTCATACTATAATACATAAAAGTATTGACTTTCTTGTAAAGACCTGAGCTATATAAAATCTAGTTAAAGTGCCACTAAGGTAACAGTTGTAAATATTGAATAATAAACAGATAGAAAGTAATTTCCCGCCTGAAATGAAGGAAGCTGCTCTTACAGTTTGCTTTGAACGAGTAGGTAAATAAAACTAGCTGCTTATTGTGTAAAGATATTTAGGGCGCAAACACAACATCGTCTTGCGAAGACGTGTCTTACATTTAAGTGCAGTAAACTATTAAAGTAAACTATTTCAATGGGTTCGTGATTTGATAATTCTGTTTTCGAATGATGGCAAAAGATTCCAAAATGGTCCCACATTTATTTTTCCCAACATCATTCTAGTTTGTTTTCAATCATATTTTATAATGCATACGTTTTAACGAACTCGAAAAAGGAGGTTTGAAGTCAATATAAAGAAAGTGCGTTGTTATGTATAACAATAGGATAGTTATTAATTGATACAACAAATAAAATAATGATTAGGGTAACATATTGCCTAGTGTCATAAAGAAACTTCAGCAATTTCAGCTATCAATGAGAATCATCGTTGCGACGAAGCAACGCAGAGATGTGACCGCGCCAGTATTCTTTAATTTTGCATAATGGAATGAAATTAATGATTTAGGTAGGTACTGGAAGCAAATTATACATTTTTACCGGGTTACCCCACAAAAGACAGCACACAGCAGTATGTAATTTACTACAATCTTACTTATCTATGCGCGTACAGGGGGCTCTGTACAAATTAGTAGGTAAATAAATAAAAATCAGCCATTTACATTTTATTATATGAGAAAATTAAAAATTTATCGCAACATTTCCTTTATCTATGTTATAAGACTGAGAGTTTCTGAGTTTTACCCTGTAGGTATTGATTCCCTCGCGAGGTTTGAAAAGTTGCGATATCTTGCTTGTCCAGCACACAGTTAGAAGTTTGTTTTTTTTTCACAATTATAAGTGATTTGAGTATTTGATATAAATTTCAGCTTAATACTTACCTCTACGCGTTCCTAAGAAGAAGGGTCTAGACAGACGGACGGACGGACAACAAAGTGATTCTATAAGACTCTTTTCTCTTCTTCTTTTTTATACATACATATAATAAATCTGTAGTAGGGTCAATTCTGTACATTATAAATATTGAAAAAATAGATAGCAGGAGGTGTTACTGGATCGATACCAAACCCAAGTATGTGATTTAAAAAAAATTGTCTGTCTGTATATTCAGGCATCAGGTGAAAAATAACGGTTCGATTTTTATGAAACTTAGTATAATTATACCTTATTATCATGGGCATGAAATGGGATACTTTTTATCCAAGAAAAATCCGTAGAAAAAAATCTTAATTTTTCAGTTTTATCACGCGAAGACCGACATCCGCGCGGACGAAGTCGCTGGCGGAAGCTAGAAACTTAATAATCTTATTATTTAATCAGTAAAATCAAACTTAGGCAAAGCGCAACCGCCATGACAGAAAATTTTAATTATTAAAAATATTAATCTATAGATTATAGATGATTCAAATAAAATGTTGACAGGATCTTACACTATATAATCTAAGAGCAGTTATAAACTTTGCATATTAGAACAGATAGAAAGTCATTTCCCGCCTGAAATAACTGAAGCTCTTACATTTAGCTTTGTAGAAGGGTAGGTAAATAAAACTCTCGCAACGAGTGGATCCAGTTTGTTGTTTGAATTTCAAATTCAATATGGAAATTTAATTAAAACTAGTAATAATTGTGTCATTAGAAGATAATTTTTAAATGAAAAAAAAGGCTCTTAATTCGAGTACAGTCAAACTTAAATTTACGACGCCTTAACGATTATCTAACGGGCAATTAACCCAATGTAAGAAAACTCTACTGTAAGGTTACGGTTCGTTGCTTACAGGAACCGAGCTTTAGCAAATTAAACATGGTTTAAAGATTACACGTTGTTTTTGCATTGTCATGACTAAAGTAATTAAAAAGACTAAAGGGCTAAAAAGTGAACTAAAGTTTAAGAAAAATAATGTATCTAAATACTACCTAAATTATGCGCTTCGGCTATATTCGTAAAGCTTCGGAAATCCGAATGTATTTTAAAGATATCTATACAGAGTTATTGTTACACATAATTAATCATTTCGCTTAAATTTAGATTAGGTCAGCCAATTAAAACATAAAAGTATAAAATGTAAAAAGAGTAAAAAGTGTAAAGCCGAAGCGCATAATTTAAATAGAAATACTGAATGTTATAGATGGCTGGTGGCCGCGTTCCGATCCTGTGGTAGTTTTTAGATTTATAAAGACGCGTTACAAGAATCTTTGTATAGATCTACGTAATAAAAGCTTTTTTTAATTTCAATTTCAATAGATGTTATGTGTATATAGAACCTCTATAGAACCTCATCGAAATTGCAAGATACCATTTTTTTTTAAATAACCATTAAAATCTGTTTGTCGAGTCGAGTTATTGCGTAACAAACATACTGCCGAATTGATGATGATTGAACCTCCTTTTTGGAACCGGTTAACACAGAAAAATGTTATAAACTCCTCCTTTTTGAAGTCGGTTAAAAAGTCCTTGGCAAATAGGGAGAAATAAGTTCTGGCAATTCTAAGTAAAAACTTAAATAACTTTGAAAGTAATCAATACTGATCAATCTTGTAATGTTAAAGAAACACGAAAAACATTTTAGTACTGTTGAAAAATGTTTCTTGATTTGCAAACAGCAAATCTGGGGATACGTTTTTTTCCCCGTTTTGTTCCAGGATTTTTTACAGAATAGTCCTTATGCCTTCCTGTGCCAGGCAGCTCGTAAAAGGCAAGCGCAGGCTTACCGTCACTAACACTGTGACATCTGACTAGGTGGTAGAGTTTCGCAGCGACTAACCCGAAAAATTCACGCCTCCTAGAACACCGGTGGTGGTAATTGTGCGTTGCCAACCTGAGGTCGGGATGTTAGGCCTCGAGCAAAAGTAAGTTTACCCTTAATCCGAACCGGAACACATCAACGGCAAGCACTGATGTTATGGCGTTAGGAATAAGTAAGACGGTGGTACCAATCCGGGCGAGTCGCTGCGAAACTCTAGCACCTAGTCAGATATCACGGTGTTAGTAACGATAAGCCTATGCTCGCCTTTTACGAGCTGCCTGGCACAGGAAGGCAGATGATCTACTCTGCAAAGGAGCCCGGGCCAACATGGGAGAAGATGCTATTTTTAAATATGATAAATTACTTTTCGACATTATTTGTCAAAAGCACTTAACTTTTAAATTTGATATTAGTCTAAAACCACTCGGGAAGTTTTAAGTGGTTTTGTAATATGAGAGTCTTGAGGGAGCCAAAGAGTATTTCGATTTTACTCAAATATCTTCTATTTAATCTGTACGTATTGTTGTTTATATCCTACATACTGTAGTATAGTGAATTCTGTACACAAAAATATTTATCTAATTAATCAATATTTACTATCCGAGGTTTGCGTCAAGAGTCTCCGAAACCGGCGTGTTTGTATGAAAATGGTAATGAATGTGAAGGAAGCCAGGTAAGGGACTCGGCGTGTAGATACGTTTGTATGTATCTATCTATTTAATTGAGTACAGCCGTATTAGTAAAAGTATTAGTATAGTTAGTAACAGCTGACGGTTTTATTCTTATTATTGTGTTTCATTAAAATACTGGTCAAATTTAGAAATAAAATATAAATAAAGAAATAATAAATACCCCAGAAAACGTTACATAAATTGAATCTAACACCAAAGTAAGCAAATATATATATGCTTGTGCAACGATACTAATAAATAGAAAAACGTTATTTTTGTTGCCCGAGCCGAGGATCGAACCCAGGACCTCGAGGTGCCCGACGCTGGACCAAACCACAGAAGCGATTCAACAAATATACATAATAAAACTTAGGCATCCGTAGATCTGGTGTGTAACTTCACTCTTGCTAACAAAACCTCAAGTTACTCGTTTTATTTGTAAGAGGGGTACTAAATACCCTGATTCGAAAGTTAATATCCATAAACACGTAACACAAATAGAATCTATCCCCAAAGTACGCAAATTATATGCTTTGTGTTATGAGTCAACGATTCTACTACAAAGAAATACTTAAATATATACCAGATTAAATTTAAACACCCAGAATCAGAAATGCAGACATCTAAATGTTCATCACTTAAATATCAGCTTCTGTCGGGAATCGAAACTGATATTTGCGGTTAGCCGGTAGAGTTATTCGTGTAGCCTTGTGTGACTAAAGAGGCGGTCAAACATAGACAACATTCATACAAAAGTCTCCTATTAAGAATCGAACATATGTCGCAGTAAATTTGACATTCTCGTTAATGACTAAGTACCTGGATGACCGAGCTTTGCTCTTTTTTATAAATTGTGTTTTTTGGAAATTATATTTAAGTACGAAAATTTAAAAAGTCTAACCTCAAAGCAAACAATCATTGACTTCGTTACTTAACAACGGACTTCGTTACTTAACAACAACAATAAAACACGAATATGACATTTTCTAAAAATGATTCCTAGCTAGATCGTTTTATCGCCCCCGAAACCCCCTATATACTAAATTTCATGAAAATCGTTGGAGCTGATTCCGAGATTCCAATTATATATATACAAGAATTGCTCGTTTAAAGGTATAAGATAAGATGGTCAAATATACACAAATGATAATAAATTGCAATTAATTTATAACATTGTATAGAGAGCCCCATTACTCAAGTTACTAGAAATAAATTGTTTCAGCTGCTCCAGGCTCGGTGTCACGTTATACCGACTCATCGCCTTCCTTGATAGACATTTATTATAGCTAGTTTATAATATACGAACGCTTTTGTTGATTTACTCAAAGGCTTTTGCTACAACGCTTCTCTTTTTTTTTTAATGACATTGGAAGGCAAACAAGCAGACGGATTTCCTGATGGTAAGAAATTCACGCCGCCTAGAGACACCAAAGGGGGTAATGGTGCGTTGCCAACCAGAGGCCGGGATGTTAGGCCTCGAGCAAAAGTAAGTTTACCGGCTACCTTACCCTCCGAACCGGAACACGTCATAACGTTATGGCGGCAGGAATAGGTAAGGCGGTGGTACCAATCCGGGTGAGTCGCTGCGAAACTCTACCACCTAGTATACACTCTTACCTTACTTATCTTACTTCTCTAACATAATTTCAAATTTCATTACATCTCACGACTGTAATCGTATACGATACATACATAATACATATACAATACATTTTAGTGATGTTACATATTTTTCTTTGATGGACATTCTTTGGAGTTAGCTTATAATTTACGAATGCTTTTATTGATTAACTCAAAGACTTTGCTAGAACGCTTCTCCTGACGAAATTTGAGATTACATTAGGGAAGCCCTAATGCAAATTCGAATTTGCCACCGCATTACCTATTCCTACCACTATGAGATCAGCGATTGTCGTTGACGTGTTCCGATTCGGAGGATAAGGTATCCGGTAAACTTACTTTTGCTCGAGGCTTAACATCCTGGCCTTGTTTGCCTTCCATTATCATAAAAAATATTTTTGAAGGAGACTAATATAAGCTGTTGTATAAAATACGAAGGCTTTTGTTGATTCTCTCAAAGGCTTTCTTACAGCGTTTCTGTAGAGTAATTTCAAATTCAATTACATTAGATTACTGTAATCATATCTCAATATATAAGTACAAATAATGTAGTAAGTTTGTTTTATACTTTTTAGTTTTGCTTTATCACTTTTTGATGGACATTAATTCAAGGGACAAGTTACACAAATTGAATCTAACCCCAAAGTAAGCAAATTATATGCTTGTGTTATGGGGTTAGTCAAATATTCTAATACATACAATTTTTTAAATAGATACCAGAATAAATTAAAAAAACACCCAGATCCGGAAATGCAGACATCTAAATGCTCATCACAGCAAGCCTGTCCCCTTCGGGAATCGAACCAGAGCCTCGCGATTAATCGGTGTAGTTAGGCGTGTACGCTAGCCACTCGACCAACGAGGCGGTCGAAGCTTGTTTATAAAATACGAAAGCTTTTGTTGATTTACTCAAAAGCGTTGACAGAATTTCTATAAAGTATTTCCAATTTACTAACATCTGTAGACTGTAATCATATCTCAATACACAATATTATCATTTACATTTTTACATTTACATTTATTCACAACATTATTATGTTTTTAGTTTTTAATAGTGTGTGTATTGTTGGTGCTAAAAAAACACTTCAGTGGTGTGTGTTGTGTGAAGCTGGATATATTTGAGAGTTTTAGCTTCTGGTAAGTCCACTTCATTCATAGCGCACTATTTTGTCTGTTTTGTCACGCCATAATACGCATACATTTTTTGGTGTAAAATTGCAAATTAAATTATTTTATTTGGATTAAAATATGGTTTTTTCTCCCGTTTGCTCTTGATTACGAAACTTGGGAAGTTAGAATTGAAGCAGTTAGACAATAAACTGCCACACAGATAAGTTAAAGTCAGTTGGATTTAGAACTTGTGATAAAAACTTTCTTCCGAATTCTGTTTTCGAAAATTTTCTATTTATCCTTCTAGAGGTCGGAGGATATATTACTTTCATTTTTGTTAGACAAACTTATGTAAGTGCTTCAAAATAATATCAACCTGTAAAAACATTTGGTATTGATTAAATATGTTTTACAATTATTCTGCTAAGGTAAGATCTTTACGCACATATTTCCGAAGGGGTAGGCAGCCTCTGCCAACCACGACTAGCCGAAGACACTCAGTCCCACAATGTGATAGGAGGCAAGCCTATCATAACATTTTTTTTAATTAGGACGTTGGAAATACCACTTTTTCTTTTTGCTGTCCAACCCGGGTTTCGAGCCTGGGATCTCGTGAAGTCAAGTCCAACACTTGGACCGCTAGACCACAGAGGCGATTAGTAGAGAGTATACTGCTAAAGTGTTTTGTGTTATGCAAATAATAGGAAAATGACAGTACCAGTTGTGAATGAGTTACTTTTTAATGGTTACAGTACAATCTGACATAATTCCTATCATAGTCAGTAACTTTGAACGAAATTTAGATTAAATGGTGTTCTTCTCTAGCCAACCTCTAAACAATGTGTAAACTTTGTTAAGGTTTAAACCCAAAAAAATGAGATTTTATAACAAACTAGCTGTCCCAGCGAACTTCGTTTTACCCGTTCAGTTTGTATAGGAAAAATTAAAATGTTGATTTTCCCAGTTTCTTCGCAATTTTTCCATTTTTCTTATCTTTCAAACCTTCCCTGGACTTGAATAAATAATTTAAAACCAAAAATAGCCAAATTGGTTCAGCCGTTCTCGAGATTTAGCGAGACTGACGAACAGCAATTGATTTTTATATATATAGATTATAGGAGTAAAAATTAATATCTTTTAATGAAAAAAATACTTGTACTGTGTTACATGTCACATAGAATTTATTATTTCGCAAATAGCCTACCGGTTTCGCTTAATATAACAGCATGATCAGGGCTAAAACTTAGTTAATTACTTAGCTTAAGTTTTAGCCCTGATGATGCTGTACAAGCGAAACCGGTAGGCTATTTATAAAATAATAAATTATAAGTGATACTTAAAACAATACAAGTGTTTTTTTCTTTTAAAGATATGAAAATTTGGAATATGGATTTTGGATATCAAATGTACTCATATACTCAAATACTTATATTTAATACAATAATTATCGTATTACGCCTTAACGGATGGACTAATTTCGTTGATTATTTTTTGAAGTGTTAGTTATAGTCAAGAGAATGTTTTTATGAAAAGAAAAACCGGGAATACAATACTTTTATATTTTATAACACAAATTGTAGGTAAGTAGCTGTTAATATCAAGCGATACCAAGTTCGCCGGATCGGCTAGTTATATGCATAAAAATGAATTCCTATATCCCTTGGTCGTCACATAATGCTTCAGCGGATTTACGACTATTGCATTTTTTCACCACGTCAATGCATAATATATACCTACTCATAACTTGAGTCGATTCTACATTAGCCGAAGGAACTTCGTTTTTACCTGGTGTCCCACGACACCAAATTATATTTTTCTTTTTGATAGTTATTTAATATCATATAAACTAACGGCATGCATTTCATTATAATTTAATATTTAAAAATTGTTTGTTTTAGCTAAATAAATTGATATTAAAATGTGCTATGGTAGCCTACCTAGTGCCGACACTGAAGGGTTAAAATTTCAAATAAAATTGAATACATAATCCAACCATCATGGATGGGATACTTCAAAAAGATAGAAACTAATGCCTTGGCCTAGTTTCTTTAACAATGTGATAAAATTTGAATTCAACTAGTTTCGATCGAACAAAAAACGTTCGAAACCTTCGGCGGTATCATAATCTATTGATCGATGATGACATATTACCTAATCTATTTTAACTTTCCTTCTCACCATTTTTGCTTTCTTTTTTATAAGATAACGATCAGGTACATATAAATTTTCAGATGATAAAGAGGCACTGTCGTCTAGACATATTATATTACTAGCTTTTCCGGCGAACTTCATTGCACCCATTCAGTTTGTATGGGGAGAATAAAGTATTGTTTTTCCCATCTTCCTGCAACTTTCCCGGGTTTTCTCTTCATAAGAACCTTCTTCTGACAATTACTAATACAACAAAAAAAGAATTAGCCAAATCGGTTCAGTCGTTCGAGAGTTATGCGCTTACCAACACATTTAGCAATTCATTTTATATTATAGATAATTAGCTGACGCGGCAGACGTTGTTCTGCTATTTTTTTTGCTGTGATCCACCTTCATCACTTAGGGTTATAAAAAATAGATATTAGCTGATTCTCAGACCTACTCAATATGCTCGCAAAATTTCATGAGAATCGGTCAAGCTGTTTCGGAGGAGTGCCGATTTGACTGAAAATTTATAGGAAGGTAGCTCAAAACCCTGGTTTTAATCGATCAGGTACTTTTTATCCCATTTGACTTTGAGGAGACCAGAAAAAACCTTATTTCACTTTTTCCCATACGACCTGAACGAGTGGAACGAAGTTCGCCGTAGCAGCTAGTAGTAAATAAATAACGTATATCAAGGGCGACTTGGGATCTCGGAATCAGATAGATTGTGAATTATACAGCGTAGTGTGTACTGCATATCAATTGGGTATTGCATCGGTTAGGAATTTCCTTCTAGTTATTGATTCCGTCAACCATGTTTGAGTTTATGTCGATATTTGTGAAATTCTAGAACGTTCTACACCAGGGGTTCTCAAACTTAAGTATACGCAACACCCATAAAAATAGATTTTATTTTATACCAATCGCCTCTGTGGTCTAGCGGTTCAGGTGTTGGACTTGACTGCATGAGGTCCCAGGTTCGAACCCCGGGTCGGGCAACAAAAAGATTTTTTTCCCAATTTTCTAATGAAAAGAAATAAAAAAAAATGTTGCTCGGAATTGGATATGTGCCCGGTTGGCTATAAGCTTGTCACCTATCATATTGTGGAACTTAGTGTCTTTGGCTAGTCGTGGTTGAGCCTCTGCCTACTTCTTCTTCACTGATATGTGCGTGAAGATATTTTTTTATATTCTGTTTACGCCAAGCCTGGGTTACGGGATCTAAGTAACAGAGTAGGTAGAGTGTATCGAGTGCCAAATACTTATCACGTTCCTTGGAAACCTGCCTATTCCTTCACATTCATTACCCTTTTCAATTTTCATTATTGACCACCTCGTTGGTCGAAGGGTTAGCGTACACACCTAATCCCATTGGTTAACCACGAGGCTTTCGATTCTCGACTAGGGATATTTGGTGATGAACATTTAGATGTCTGCATTACTGAGTTTTATTAAATTTACTGGTATCTGTTTAAGTATTTCTATGTATTAGTATCGTTAACTGACACCCATAACACAAGTAGATAATTAGCTTTTTTTAGAGCCAGATTTAATTTGTGTGATTTGTCCAGGGATATTTATTAAGGTACTTGCGCCTAAAACAAATAAATAAATATCCCTGGACAAGTTACACGAATTTAATCTAACCCCAAAGTAAGCAAATTATATGTTTGTGTTATGGGTGCTAGTCAACGATTCTAATACACAGAAATACTAAAATGGATACCAGAATAAATTTAATAAACATCCAGATTCGGAAATGCAGACATCTAAATGAACATCACACAATCCGTCAGGAATCGAACCCGAGCCTTGCGATTGTCGATGTAGTTAGGCGTGTAGGTTAGCCACTCGACCAATTCTTAAAAAACGCAAAGTATAGAAAATGGGCCATCTTAAGTACTGGAACCTTATAATTTTTCATACAAACACACCGGATACTATTGACATCTCACATCACCCTCGGTTATAGCAGTTTGATCTTGGAATGTCAACATACATGTCTCCTCGGGCACCTACATACATTCACACTCGCTATGCTTATTTGTTTTGTTAATATTTCAATATCTGGATGGCCGAGCTTCGCTCGGTATTTTTTTTAATTGATTCCTAACCAGATCGATTTGTCACCCCCGAAACTCCCTACATACTAAATTTCATGAAAATCGTTGGAGCCGATTCCAAGATTCCAATTATATATATACAAGAATTGCTCATTTAAAGGTATAAGAAATTACGACATTTTTTTCTACATGACCGAACCATCAGCACGTCCATTTAAACACCAACTAATTCTTCACACCCCTTTCTTTCCAGGATCTCACTGCTGCGAATGCGTTCAGCGTAACACCAGAAATGTTGGATTATTTTTTAGAACCCCGAATAATTATAATCCGTGTTTGTCCGGGCTCCTTTGTAGAATAGACCATCTGCCTTCCTGTGCCAGGCAGCTCGTAAAAGGCGAGCATAGGCTAGCCGTCACTAACACCGTGACATCCTACTAGGTGGTAAAGTTTCGCAGAGACTCGCCCGGATTGGTACCACCGCCTTACCTATTCCTACCGCCATAACGTCATGACGTGTTTTGGTTCGGAGGGTAAGGTAGCCGGTTAACTTACTTTTGCTCGAGGCCTAACATCCCGGCCTCTGGTTGGCAACGCACCATTACCACATTTGGTGTCTCTAGGCGGCGAGAATTTCTTACCATCACGAAATGCGTCTGCTTGTTTGCCTTCCAATGTTATAAAAAAATCACTAAGATGTAAAGTTTAGTTAGGGTTTGTTACTTGTACAGTTAGAACGTGTAGAGTTAGAAGCTTAGAACATGACATTTAATGATTATTTAACATTGGTAGCCGTTAAAAACATTTTTTAGGAAAATGTTTTTGTGTACCCCGTGTTTATCCGGGCTCCTTTGCAAAACAGGCCTTTTTTCTCATTGCTAGGTAGTTTGTAAAAGGCGTGCGTAGGTTTACCGTGACTAACACCGTGACATCTGACTAGGTGGTGGAGTTTTGCAACGACTCGCTCGGATCACTACCACCGCCTTACCTGTTCCTGCCGCCATAACGTCAGTGCTTGTTGTTGACGTATTCCAGTTCGGAGGATAAGGTAGCCGGTAAAATTACTTTTGCTCAAGGCCCAACATCCCGGTCTCAAGTTGGCAACGCATCATCACCACGTTTAATGTCTCTAAGAAATTTATCTTACCACCAGTAAATCCGTCTGCTTGTTTGCCTTCCAATATCATAAAAGAAAAAATAATGAGAAAGGAGTATTCTGTTTACAACTAAAACTAAAACTAAATAGGAAATAGTAATAAATATTTCAAAACACAATCAGGTCCGTGAAGATTCCATAATTGAAAAGTAATTACATTCCTCACGCGCTCTTTACTTAAGAGGGGTTTTTCTCCCGCCATTTTAATTTAAATTTGTAAATGAGTCTGAAATTCCCATTTTCTGGATGTTTGCTTTTTTTTTGCTTTTTTAATGAGCTTTTATTGTATGCCTTGTGTAGTATTCAAACCGTATACACAGTTAATTATCTGTGTACATGTGTATGTGTCCTCTGTGGTCTAGTGGTCCAAGTATTGGACTTGACTTCATGAGGTTCCGGGTTCGAATCTCGGTTC
>NJDD01000005.1:345449-364961 GCA_002245505.1 Calephelis nemesis
CAAATAGAAAATATGGTATTTTCAATTATCTTATAAAATGTTGTTCGGTATTAGATATGTCTCCAATTGGCGATAGGCTTGCCATCTATCATATTGCGGGTTTTAGTGTCTTCGGCTAGTCGTGGGTGCCCTGGTTGTGCTACTTACGTACTTCATAATAAATAAATATATCTATAATAAATAAATGTAAATATTTCTGAACGAGTTACACAAATTGAATTTAACCCCAAGTAAGCAAATTTTATGCTTGTGTTATGGGTGTTAGTCAACGATATGATTCATAGAAACGATACATAGAAATACTTAAACGGATACCAGAATAAATTTAACAAACACCCAGACTCGAAAAATGCAGACATCTAAATGTTCGTCTCACAAATGCCTGCCCCCATCGGAAAACGAACCCGAGCTTCGCGTTTGGTCAGTGTAGGTAAGCATGTACGCTAGCCACTCAACCAACGAGGCGATCAGTAATGTATGTATATATATTAATGTATGTACATACAAAGAATGAAGTTTGTACAAGATTTGCATAAGTACGCGTTTGGCAATTGATTTGCCTCTATCATATTGTGAGAATAAGTAACTTCGACTTATCTTGGGTGCCCTGGTTGTACCTCTGCCTACCTCTTCTAGGCTATAAGTATGAAAATATTTTAACGTTTATTTTAGCACTTTACCTTGAATTGGGATAAAGTATCAATTTTTAAGATTATATGTTACTTGTAGAATTCTCGTAACGATTAACCTTAGAGTATGTTTCTTAAATATCGGTTCAAATCCCGTTATTAACAATGTTTGCTATTCAGAAATTATTGTATGTACTTTCAGAGGTACTTTCAATGTTAAACTTTGGGCTTTTTATACGCTGGAAACAAGGGATAACTACCAAAGTTTAAAGTTATTAGTTTATATATGTAAGATACATGAACGTTTAATTATGTATTTTCTATGTATGCGACAATAATGACGTGTAGTAGCCTATTTTTGTGTGTGTGTGTGTATGTGTATGTGTCTCTGTGTGTGTGTGTGTGTATGTGTGTGTGTGTGTGTGTGTGTGTGTGTGTGTGTGTGTGTGTGTGTGTGTGTGTTGTGTGTCGTCACTGTGGTCCAGCGGTTCAGTAGTTGGACTTGACTGCATGAGGTCCCGGGTTCGAATCAACATAAAAAAATTGGGTTTTTCCAGTTTTGTAATAAAAAAAATTGTTCTGGATTGGATATGTGCCTGGTTGGCGATAGGCTTGCCACCTATCGCATTGTGGAAATTAGTATTTTCGGCTAGTCGTGGGTGCCCTAGTTGTGCCTCTGCCAACCTCGTCGGGGACATGGGCGTGAAGAAACAAAAACAATGTGAGCTACGATAATATACTCATACCTATCTTAAGTTTTCCCGTGTTGATCCTGGTCCGCTGAGTAAAATAGAACATCTGCCTCTCTATCAGGCAGTTAGTATGCGGCAAGAACAGGCTAAAATAAAAGCCAAGATAATATTCGCCAATTTACCTATTCCTGCCGCCATAATGACATGTCGTCTTTCGATCTGGAGGGTAGGAGTGCCGATAGACATGAGCAATAGGCCTTTCATCCCGGTCAGACCCCGTTGTGGTGGTGACCCCGTAATGGCCAACGTTGCCAACCTGAGGCCGGGATGTTAGGCCTCGAGCAAAAGTAAGTTTACCGGCTACCTTACCCTCCGAACTGGAACACGTCATGACGTTATGGCGGCAGGAATAGGTAAGGCGGTGGTACCAATCCGGGTGAGTCGCTGCGAAACTCTGCCACCTAGTAGGATGTCGCGGTGTTAGTGACGGCAAGCCTATGCTATGTCTAGGCGCGAGCCCTTATTTTCTAGGAATCCCGCTGATAAAAACTCGATAATAATGTGGACTGTATTTAATAGGAATAATATTTTAGAGGTCACTGGTGTATCAGAAATAGATTCTAAAATCGCGTCGTCCTCGGTCGGGTAAGCGAGCCGTTCTTCTGGCGGCGGATCGTCGTAGTGGGGAGCGCGTAGTGTCCGGCACGTACGACTCGGGAACCGGTTCGATGCTCCAACACCTTATACTAGCTGCCTCGCACAGGAAGGCAAGTGGTCTATTCTACAAAGGAGCCCGGACCAACACCGGGGAAAAAAGTGTCTTTCTATTTTATCTAATATGGTTGTAAAACACGTAACATACGTTGTTTTATTTTTTAACGTCTGTTGCCTGTGACTTCTTGGACACTTAAAATTACTTTTTGTTGAAAGTTAAAGCTATATGGTGGTAGTTTATGGTAGATAGGGATAAATTAATTTACATTTTAATTTCGTTTGTATTTAGAAACAATCATGTAATCAACACAAAAAATAGTGTGTAAATAGTAAATAAATAATTAAAATTACTAATTTTGTTGGTACACACACAAGTTGGTAGAATATGTTTTTTTTATGATATTGGAAGGCAAACAAGCAGACGGATTTCCTGATGGTAAGAAATTCACGCCGCTTAGAGACACCAAAGGTAGTAATGGTGCGTTGCCAACCTGTGGCCGGGATGTTAGGCCTCGAGCAAAAGTAAGTTTACCGGCTACCTTACCCTCCGAACCGGAACTCGTCATGACGTTATGGCGGCAGGAATAGGTAAGGCGGTGGTACCAATTTAGGCGAGTCGCTGCTAAACTCTACCACCTAGTCAGATATCACGATGTTAGTGATGATGAGCCTATGCTCGCCTTTTACGAGCTGCCTGACAAGGAAGGCAGATGGTCTATTCTACAAAGGAGCCCGGACCAACACGGTGACATCATATTGGGACGCTTAAATAATTTTGTAACATCTTTGTAACACTCATATTTCGCAAATAAATATTTTTTTTCTAAATGGTATCTTAGATACCGGGCTATTAACTACCACTTCACAAATATTTGTCAAAATCCGTTAAGTAGTTTTTGCTTAAAAATTGAACAGATAAACCTAATAAAATAACCCTTGTATACAACACGTACTTATTAATTATTGTACAAACATATTTTATGTACAGGTTTAGTTTTATTGAATTAAACGATAAGATATGTATTAAAAAAGTTTAACCCGTGCGGAGTAAAGCTCACATAGATTGTTATATACTTTCTATGTGGGTACTTCCAGTTTCCGCCGATGTTCAGACAACCGCATCCACGTTTCCGGTTGGAAAGCGAGCGTTCTTCCGCCGAGTTTTCATAAACGTTTTCATTACGTTTGAATATATTCTGCGACATATAGGTACCAACCGTTGTTTGTACGTATTAGAGATATTACTTGTATATTGCTATCTTATGACCAAAATTTTACTACGTATGTAATTTACCAGCTACACTATCCTCTTACACGAAGCACGATATTGGCAGGCACCGAGTGTATGTCGACAAAAATAGGTATTAGGGTAGGAAGGAATAGGACTGTAAATCCTGGCGAATAACCGTGAAACTTCATTTTTATTATATTACAGTGTTAGCAATAAACTGATATTAATTATCTTTCTAATCAATACGAGTAAAGAAGATATTTATTGCTTAAAAACAATGTGTTAGGGGCTAGAGCTATTTATAATGTCTGTGGATAATTTGTACCCTTTTTTCTTTTTTTATTTTATGTCAGTCTTCTCTTTACATATGTATACTCATATAACATACATAGTACACAGTTACAAACCTTGTAACTTTGTTTAAAGCACAATTTTATATATGATAAGTTTAAATAATTATTTACCCATGGTTTGTCTTGTTGCTCTGTGTAGAATAAACAATCTGCCGTCCTGCCAGGCAGCTCGTAAGTGACTATAAAGGCAAAATGGGTCTGAACCAACAAGACCACTGGTGGTAGGGTGCTGTGCATTAACTTGCCCGAGTAGTGATCCGCCGCCTTATCTATTCCTGCTTGCGTAATAGTCTAGTCAACAAGTTCAAAAACGTGTAAAAAAGTAATAAAGCTCCTAAAAATATGTGCCATAGCTCATTCGGTTCGGAATGACGTCTAGAAAAATCTTTTTTAAGGGTATATTAGCATAA
The DNA here is from genome assembly GCA_002245505.1 of Calephelis nemesis. NCBI lineage: Eukaryota > Metazoa > Arthropoda > Insecta > Lepidoptera > Riodinidae > Calephelis > Calephelis nemesis. The sequence continues at coordinate 349,479 of NJDD01000005.1, forward strand.
ACAAAATTGCGATTGTTATTATCAAAATAAGATAAAAAAGAAAAGTTATTTAGTTTTTCGTTAATAACTTTTAAAATAATGAAATTTAAGGAATTTTGAAAAAAGATCCTGAAAGTGAAGAAAATTTCTAATAAAAAAGTCCTATTCCCGGAACTCTATCTATATAATATTTATATTTTTTTTAACGCTGAAAATTGGGCTCCGCGAGGGCGTTACGGCATAGGCGCGCCGCCTTAAAAGCCGGTATATCACCTAAAATATTTTTTTTAATATTAAATAACAATTTAAAAATTTGAATAAATTATAGTGTAATCTAGACACTTGAACGAAAAAAACCTAGGTGAAAAAAAGTTTTTATGTCGATTTTTCAAAAAGTTACACCATTATTAATTAACTGATGTTTTTCCAATCTCTGTTTTTATAAATTACGGTATAAAAGTTTAAATAATTGGTCTATAAATTTTTCGCTTCGTGGAGCTCTTTTTGTTTAGGTACTTAATAAAGTTATACAAAAAAAATATAAAAAGTAATTATTTTGTTAATTATAATTTTTTAATAAACTAAAAATGAAATTTCGAAAAAATGTAATGAATGTGTAAATATAATGTAACACACCGACTACGGGACAGTGATGCACCTACAACATCTATGGTGGCTATAGACTATGGCTATCAAATCAAATATTTTTATTTTAAATTAACCTTACAAGAGGCCTTTGTGACGCGTCTATGTAATAATAAATCTACCATCGGATAGTTATTTGCTTTATACACAAAAAAAATTTGGGTTTTTCCAATTTTCTAATAAAAAAAATGTTGCCCGGTATTAGACATGTACCCGGTTGGCGAAAAGCTTGCCACCTATCACAATGTGGGACTTAGTGTCTTTCGCTATTCGTGGGTGCCCTGGTTGTGCCTCTGCCTACCCTTTCGGTTATATGAGCGTAAAGATACTAACATAATAATACCCAAACAATTATCTCTTATCATTGAGAGAACACAACAAAAAAATCCAATGTAAATAAATAAACGTAGCTATTAAAAAGAACAAGGCTCGTATCGAGGATATAAAAAAGTAAGATTACTTAAGTCAAAAATGCGAAAGTCGTGTTCACATTGCGTGGAAGAATAAAAAGTTTGACGAAGCAATGCAAAGCATTTGAGAGATCCATTATCTCTAATGGATCCCACAAACCTAAATTTCCGTGGCCGCTTAACATATATTAAAGGATCTCAGTGGTGTGATTAGTCCCGAGCATCTCGGAGAAAAAACACAAATGTGTTCTTTCTATATTCAAGGTTGTAAGACTCATCTCTATATAGAGGGTGTATATGGCACCGTAACGAAAACTTCTGTAGTAGTTTAGATATATATCAGACTTCGAAATTCCTTTTACAGTTTGTGTCGGGAACAAGCGGTTAAATATTTTGCAGTTTTTTAGCTCGCAATGTATAGCGAACAAAGGATATGCATTAAGCCGCGCGTTGCAAGCTGAAGTGCCGACCAAATCCGCTGTTTTATTACATTGCTGTTTTTATTAAAAATGTGTTATTTATTTGATATTATATAAAAATTGATTAGTATTAGACAGTATTAATGAAATAATAGTGAAATCTATAAAAAAAATACAAAAAATTTTGAATTTTTCACACAATTCACAAAATTCCAACTACATATGCATGTATATTATGTACAGAATCCATGGTTTCATTTTTCGTTACGCTGTCATTTAATCGTTGTATAAAAATGTATTCCCATTTCGCGTGGTCATCACGATTCAATGGATTTACAAATTGTACCAATTATTTTTAACGTTGTTTTAGTTATTGTCAGGAGAAGGTTCTTACAAAGAGAAAACTGTATTTTCACAGTTTTTTGAAGTTATACTTCTTTTGGCGCGTTAGGAAAAAATTATGAGGGTAAATTTTTACGATGCGTGCGCACACCGTCACGAAAAACCGACATGATGAAGTTAGCTATAGATAACATTTTAGTTTTTCAAAAAAAGGTACCAACAAAGTAAAAGTAAGGACATCCACGTATGTTTGCGTGAGAACTGACAACTGTATTCACAATATTTCTTTATTTCTATGGTAAGTGTCATTTTGTCTACAAATATAAAATAAGGCAAAAGATAAAATTTTTAAAAAGATTTTTATCTTATTACGCCGAAGAAGTATAACTTCTAACGCGTGTACATAAGTACACACACAATTTTTTTCTTCAAACCTTTATTGTAACTGTATTTTCACATATTTTCCTTTATAAGAATCTTTACTTTAACTGTATTTTCACAGATTTTTCCTTTATAAGAACCTTTACTTTAACTGCATTTGTCCAATTTTATTTTCTTAAAAACCTGCTTCTGAAAAATAGGTATACAATACTTTATTTTTCCCGTGCAAACTAAGTAGTGGTAACTGTCAAGCGATGCGAATTTTGGCGGGCAGGCTAGTTTTACAGACATAATAGAGGCATATTTAATATTTTTCATCGTCATCGCTTGGAAAAACTGGCATGGTGGGCAATTCCCTGCTTTACAGATTCATTAATAAGGGTTACTATTTTTACTTGACTTTCCAAACTTGTATTACTACCAGTTTTGAAATCTGGCGTATCATATCGAGTATTTGACAATATCGTATCTTTTACGTGTTACGTACCAACACTTGTAATACTTTGTCATAATAACGTATTATCAACGCATATCGACATGTATATTTTTATGCCATTCTCGTATCAAATATTCCGTTCCTCATCATCCTAAGTCACGATCAAAGCGTCTACCTACCTACACTGTATGCAAATGTTACAAGTTAGAAATGAATGGATTAGCATGTATAATGCGTCCACAATAAGAAAGAAAGAAGGAAGAAAAAAAGATATTAACAGACTAAAACTTATCACACATCACTAATAAAAAAATAACTAAATATCTAATCTAACTCTAAATACAAGGAACTTAAATAACGTACAAAAAAGTTATGTAAGATGTAGATATAGACTAACTATAGAACACGATCATTCTGCCGATTATGATACACGTATCTGATGGGACACCTATCAGGGGCCTGATTCCGTATCTTGTTAGTGATCATTACTGCTTAAAATGTACATCAAATAACTTTCAAATGATGGGTTTCGTATTTGCTATCTCCAGTGATACAGAAATACAATGGAGATAGCAAACACAACACACGTCATTTGACAGCTATTTGATGTACACTTTGCCCAGTGATCATCACTAAAAAGATACTGAATAGCCCCGCTTATACGCGGTTACGTAGCGACCGTGGTGCTGATTATGTATCTAGTTGCCAACTCAAAATGGAAAAGTGTACATTAAATAGCTGTCAAAAGACGGCAATTGTGTTTGCTATCTCTATTGTTTTTTTGTTGGTCACTGGAGATAGCAAACTTAAAACACGACATTTGATAGCTATTTTATGTACACTTTTCCATTTTGAGTTGGTCACTGAGTTACGTAATCAGCCCCCAGTGAGCCGTCGCTATCACGCGTGCCAAGTATATATACTAGTATTATACCAATGTGGACTTAGTCTTATAACAGTTTTTGGGCTATCTATACTTCTGTATTATTCCAGTTCAGTTGACAGATTTATGTGATTTCGGTATTGTTAAACCTGTCTCAACTGAAATGTTTAGATATATTACATCAACAAAAGAAATGTCTCTGCGGCGGCTGTGAATACCATTACTTAGAGTGATATTTTATTACTTCAGGGTATAAAAGGCTCATCATGACAAAAACAAAAAAGTATTTTAGGGCTGTATACTATCGTCACATTCGGTTCAGTGGAGTTTTTATTTTTGCGTATGTCATTCTTTACGAGAAAATAGAGATAATTTAAAATAAGTAAAGGTTCTATTACTTATACTACAATTGAAATGAACGCGATGTTCTTTGGCAGGAGTGGTAGCAATTTTGTTAGTGCAAACTTGATTATATAAAAAATAGAATAACACTCAAATCTTCCACGATTACACATATATTTTTTTTTATAGAAGAGGAGGCAAACGAGCAGGTGGGTCACCTGATGGAAAGTGATCACCTCCGCCCACTAACATGCGCAACACCAGGAGTATCACAGTTATATGTTGAAAATTTAATATAATCTTAATTTTAGGTGCCTTTAGTCTTTTCTGTAGTTTACAAAACAACTAATGTAATTGAAAAGTATAAATCTAGTTTTGATGTTGTTTAGTCTAATTTGTATGAAGAGAATTGCCTCCCAATAAATGAATATTTAAGTATCACGACCGAATATTATTAATGTGATCTCTCCTACTTATCGCCTCTGTGGTCTAGCGGTCCGGGTGTTGGACTTGACTGCATGAGGTCCCGGGTTCGAATCCCGGGTCGGCAAACAAAAAGAAAATTGGATTTTTCCAATTTTCTAAAAAAAAATGTTGGTCGGGGTTGGAAATGTGCCCGGTTGGCGATAGGCTTGCCACCTATCACATTGTGGGACTTAGTGTCTTCGGCTAGTCGTGGGTGCCTTGGTTGTGCCTCTGCCTACTTCTTCGGGGATATGGGCGTGAAGATCCTTTTTCTGTCTATATACTTAGTAAATCAAAATGAGCAAGGATTTTCTTGTATGAGAAAAGACATGATCAAGCACAGAGCTCTTCTGATGAAAAGAGACAGTTAATATCCTGTGCCCGAGGTGTTAAGACTAACGTGTACCTATATCGGCTACCGTATCCTCCAGACTGGAGATGACATTGTCAAAATGAAGGAATAGGTAAACCGGTGGATGCCTACCAGGCAAATTGTTGCATAATACTTTACCACCAGTGGTTATTTGCTAATGTTCCACTTAACCTTTGATAAGAGACAAAAAAAAAACAAATTTTAAACGATTGAAAAAAAGAGGTTCTATGTTTTAATACCAATTTTTTTTATGTATGCCAATCGATTGCTCCGTTGCTTAACAAAAACCGATATTAAAAATTAATTCCGATTTTGAAGACAGTCTGATCACATTCCCCGCCAAGCTGGATCTGATGATGGACTCTTTGGGAAATTTAGGTAACAAACATTTATTTTTTGGAAGCCATGCTTTCTATCGTCAGAAATTGGTGGAATTACATTGTATTCAAACGTTTTTAAGGTAAACTCCTACTTATACTTTTTACTTATAGTTATTTTGTTGTGTATTTAAATGATAAAGTGAAACCGAAGTTAGTTTTTTCAGTTTCACTATGCTTAAATTATTAACCAACTAATTATCCATACAAATTAAACTACAGTAATGGTGAGTCAAAGAACTAAAAAGCTATTTAGAATTTAACATGTCGAAGTCACCCACGGTTGACTTTTCACGTAGCTTGCTAACACCAAAAGTTTACATCTGGAAAAACTCGTTAAAAAGTCGAGTTTATGTGTTATTCGACAAATTCTCGAATGTATCTAATCTCAAATTACCTAGATAAGTAATTTGTATACCTAACACATACAATAACGCTACTGATGTTTATAAATGCATAAATGAGAAATTTTTAAGTTAAAAATTTAAAAGCAATAAACTGCAACCAACAGATTTTTACTGCAAAAAGAAAAACAATCTTTATTTCACGTTAACCTACAAGAGGGCACCTGTGACGCGTCTATTCTATACAATAATAAATCTACCACCGGATCGAAATGCGGCCTCACCCTGAGAAGATCCGGCAAGAAACTCAACAAGCTTGTCTTTTTTAACCGACTTGGAAAAAAGGAGGTGGTTTTAAATTCAACCGTATATATTTTTTATGATTTTGATTTTTTTCCTTATTTTAAAATATGTTTACAATAATTAATGTAATGATACGTTATATTTATCAGATATTGACATGAGGAGCAAGTAACCAAAGCGGTTTTATCAGCTAAATTTTCAGCAATGGTATAATAACCCTTGCATTTAATTTACATTTATAAATTTATTAATTGAAAGTTCTATCATATAATTGGGAAGTTTATTGTAGAACTGTAACTCCAGAGAAGAATTCCATACGACATGATGCTGTTAAAAATAACTAAAATAAACCGTCCTAGCAGTTTCAACATCAGTTGATTATCTCATTTTTTAACAGCATACGCGGCTGAGCTTAACCTTATTGCAAGAAGGTCCAACTTAATGACTTAATTCTTAACTTAATTCGCATTAAGTTGTCCTTTGGTATCTACTTGCCTCACATTTTGCATTGAAAATTTAATACAAATCATTTAAATACACAGAAATCAAGTACAAAATAAATAAAGTACAATAAATGCCGGCGTCGGGAATCGGATCCGAGCCTCTCGCTTGATTGGTTAGGCGTGTACGATAACCCTTCGCCCCTAGAGACTGTCATTAAAAAAAAGTTAACCCTTATAAAATATCGTGGTCCAATTATTATAAACCGCGAATCCGATTAAAATTTGCTTATTCAAATTATATTTCATGGCTTACGAAGCGTGTAGTGAATTTTAATGATTTTGAGGTTAGCAGCTTAACCAGTCTTTCTAAGAGTTACGTAATAGATTAACTTGTTATTGTTGCTACATATTATGCGGAAACTTTTTTACTTTATAACTTTTTTTTAGGTATAGAAATAAGAGGATTAATTAAGATCATATTACATTTATACGCGAAGCAAAAACTTTGGACCCCTTTTACGAAATTTGCGGGGAAGGAGGAGTATGAAATTTGGCACAATTATAGCTTATGTGTAAGAGAAGTGCAGAACTCTAATATTTTGCAATAATTTTGCTTATAAAGTGCGTAAAATAAATAAATAAAATATCACAAATACACACATAAAGAAAAAGATTGATAACGATAAAAAATAAACTATATTCGTCATGTTTGGAAAAAAGTAGTGGGTCTTGATAAATGAAGATGGGGTTTTTAAAAAAGATAATTATCCATAGAACCTTAATAATGTTTGAACATTATATTTTAATAATTTATATTGTATAACTTCTAATTAAGATTTATTATGGTCGAATTTTGACAAATTGGCTACCTCAAGTTGAAATAAATATATTAAAGCAACAAGTTTTAGAATATTATTTGACGTCAACCTCCCGAGACAATGTTATATTCAGGATCATTATAATAATAATAGCAGCCTCGTTAGCCGAGGAATTCCTTATTTCACGAATTTTACATAACACGAGCATATACCTTATTTGTTTGATTTGAGGCTAGATTGAATTTGTTTAATTTGTCCAGGTTTTCTTTCTTTAGGTTTTGGCTTTCACGTTAGTATTTTGCCATTAGTCAAGTAGAAATTTGCATCAAATCTTATATCAATTATAATTAGTCATCAGTCATTTCAGGTAAGTCATGTCAGGCTCTAGGGTAAAGCGGTGGCCGCATTACTAAAGCTCATGTAATGAGATTTGGCGGCAACGAGAAAATTCACAATATGCTAATTTTTTTATGATTATTTAATTTGTGCACTTTCAATGAACAAAATTGTACAAAATGCCACCAAATTTGACTAATTTCACTCAATATCAACACGAAATTCAATCATTATGAAAAAACTTCGGCCATCTTTTGTTCTCAATGGAGCTAATCTCAAAAGTATACTCATTTACTATTTATTATACAGAGTTGCTTGTATAGTGTTATGGTGTGAACGTCAATGAGGGGAAAATTAATAATTATTAAGTGAGCTGTCCAAGAGTGGGGGTACGGGGTCGAGCTAATATCATCTAATTTTGCTTTGATAAGTGGGGCCTTCGCAAATCACATATAAATTACGGAAAAGTAGCATTTTATTAAAATACTAGCTGACTCGGCGAACTTCATCCACTTGGCACGAAATACTCTGTGCTTATTATGTAGGGAAATTGACGTGAAGATAGGTATGTATGTACGTATGTGCATATGTGCGTATGTACGTATGTGCGTATGTACGTAATGAAGTACGTACTGAATTTCCCCTTTCTTATAAAATTTACGCGCCTGTTGATCTGATGTGTAACTTCATTTTTGTTAGCAAAAGTGAAGTTACACACCCGATCAACGGGTAAGCGTAAGTTTTATTAGTAAGAGGGTAAGAATCTAACCCCGAAGTAAGCAAATTTAATGCCTGTGTTATGGGTGTTAGCCAACGATACTAATACGTAGAAATATTTTAATAGATACCAGTACAATAAACAACCAGACCTGGAAAGTAATAAAGTATCGGTGAAGTAAATTCGGCGTGAATCGCTGTCATGACACAGACTGACATACAGATAAAAATCTAAAAATGTACAAAATGTTTTTTTTAATATCTTTAATGCAAAGAATAACTCTTCTTTATTTTTATTATAATCAAGTATATGACTAAACTGTATATACTTAATAATATTTATCGAGATCTTGAAATATCTGCAGATATTGCCGTGATTCAAGATTATTTACTCGTAAATCATAAAATACTCAATCAGATATAAAAATTTCAATCTCTATCATAAAAAAGCTCAAATGAAATTTTGGAAAAAAAGGATTTTCACGCCCATATTCCCAAAGAAGTAGGCACCGGCACTACCAGGGTACCTAGGCTAGCTGAATAAACTAAATCTCACAATGTGATAGGTAGCAAGCCTATCGAAAACGGGGCACATACCTAATCTAGGGAAACGTTGAAAATACGCACATTTCCTAGTTTTTTAGTTACCCGACCCGGGGGTCGAACAAGGAACCTCCATAAGTCTAATCTGACGCCGGACAACTAGACCAGTGACACACACGCGATTGAAATTTTGGAATAGGGTAAAAAAACTTTGCGCCGAATTTTAGGCGATGGGAAAACGATGTTGGAAAAGTATTAAAAATTAGAGAATTATTGGACGATCCTTTTTAACAAGCATACGGATTTCCTGATGTTAAGAAATTGTGGTAATGTGCGTTGCCAACTTAAGGCCGGGATGTTAGGCCTCGAGCAAAAGTAAATTTACCGGCTACCTTATCCTCTAAACCGGAACACGTCATGACGTTATGGCAGCAGGAATAGGTAAGGCGGTGGTGCCAATCCGGGTGAGTCGCTTCGAAACTCTACCACCTAGTCAGATGTCACGGTGTTAGTGACCGTAAGCCTATGCTCGCCTTTTACGAGTTGCCTGGCAGGAAGGCAGATGGTCTATTCTGCAAAGGAGCCCGGACCAACACGGGGAAAACGTTTATAAATAACAAATTTAACAATGTTTTTCCCAACGCAGACGGAATCAATGGCAATTGGTAACAGATAAAAGCTGGTTGAAATAATATTCATGAATATGTGTCCTCAAACAACTTTAGTTTCAGCATAAACTTTAATGTTGCAATATTCTCTTGTAAAAGCAAAGAGATTTCTTGTTCTATATTTATTTAAATTTTACATTTAAATGCAAATAACTTCCATTAAGACGAAGCTCTCACGAGCATGAATATTCTTTTAGGTATCATCAAATCAGACACATCTTACTGAAGATTACGCCCGTTTTGAGTGGAATTACAGAGCCTTTACCATGAGTTGGTATAGATTACGTTCGGTAAGTTACATGTCAAAATCTATGACACTTTTGGTCTAAAAATTGTTTCTCTTAGTTACCAATAGAGGCGCTGTTCAAAGTTTTCATACAAATAATTTACAGATAATTTTTCCCCCCTGTTGGTCGGGGCTTCTTTGCAGACAAGACCATCTGCCTTCCTGACAGGCAGCTCGAAAAAAGCGAGCATAATCTTACCGTCACTAACACCGTGACATCTGACTAGGTGATAGAGTTTCGCAGCGACTCATCCGGATTGGTACCACCGCCTTACCTGTTCCTGCCGCCATAACGTCAATGCCTGCTATTTACTGCCTCCATAACGTCATAACGTGTTTCGGTTTGGAAGTTAAGTAAACCGGTAAACTTACCTTTGCTCGAGGTCTAACATCCCGGCCTCAGGGTGGCAACGCACCATTACCACCTTTGGTGTCTCTAGGTGGCGGGAATTGCTTACTATCGGGAAATCAGTCTGCTACTTTGCCGTCCAAAATAAAAAAGATTTAAAAGACGGCTGTATTCAGAGACATCAGGTGTCCTTTAATCAGTCATTAAAACAATCTTTTCAATGCAAAATTTTAACATGACGTCTCTGAGTGCGGTCGTAAGTCTCCAATTTATAGTATACAAGTATTGCGAATTTCATTTGAATCAACTAAGACGCTTAGAAAAGAACCTTTAATTTTACATTTTTTCACACTTACTTGCACCAGGCGTAATAATAGTCAAACCATAGACATATCTTTCACGACTAAAGTACTGTATCGATTTTGATGAAATTTGATAAACATATAGTTATAAACCTGAGCTCAAACACAGGCTACAGTTTTTAAAAAATCAATCCTCATAGGACTAAACTATTTTATACTGATAATATCACGTGTAAGCAGCTAGTTATACATATAAATGATATTTATACTGTATAGTTACTGTGAAGAATAAAAATAACTTACTGATGGTCGACGGTAAGAGCTCGACGAGGAGGCGGTACGAGAGCCACGGGCCACGCAGCTTGTACTAGCGATTCTCTTACGAACTGCTCCCAGGACGGGGATGAACCTGAAATAATATTTTTTATAGGATTAGATAGACAGCCATAGTTCAAAGATACCAAGGATATTATAGGTGGCTGAGAATTTAGGCCTATTGTACAAGTCATTCTGCTATCATACAGTACGAACCGGAACATGATACTGTCATATGTCCCTAGCCCTAAAAAAAGGTTACAAAGGCTGAATCTATTAAGTCTTTTAGAAAATTATATTTTTTTTATCTAAATACGCAGAATATAGAGCTTTGAATAATATTCTTAACATCGTGTTTGTCTTCTTTTTTCTATTCCTTTATAGATTGTGAATTCCATATGTGCGTATATATTACATTACATATACATGTATTATTTAGTTGTTTATTATTAATTTATTGGTAATATACGTATGATATAATAATATGTATTTTTTGTAATTTAGTGCATATTGTTTGTATGTATATTTAATGTACTTTATTTAAGATGTATGTTTTATATGAAATAAAACATTATCTTTATTAGATTAGCATAAGTTTTGTTTTATGGTTTCATAAATTACTTAAATTATCTCCTTCAGCATAAGGTTGTCTGGCAGAGATCGCTCTGAAGCAATAAGACCACCTTTGTGCACCTAAGTTAAGTATTATTATAAATAAAAGAGTGTGTGTTATTTACTAAATTTTGGTGCATAATAAAGTGTATTCATTCATTAATTCCCTACCATAACAAATTGTACGATAGTGATGTGACAGCATTCTCCCACTGCTGGTCTTGAATAGAGAAGGTATCGGTTAAAAGTACTCATATCAGCAAATTTTATGATTTACGGAAATTAAAATATTTGATGTTTATCTTTTAACATTGATATAAAACGTTTATCGTAAATTGAAGTTTCTAAACGCATCCTAGGCTTAGTTATGTGTAGTTAGCAGCCTTGGCAGTTGACAAGCTTGTTTGTCTATGATTGAAAAAAGTTTAACCGGAAGAATTTTCATTTTCTTGAGCAGCACCACGAAAACTGACGTTTTTTCATTAATAAATTTGAAGGTGACTTGTTGTACTAGCGCTTACCTGCGACACTCATGGTCGAGAGTAATTCAAAAATTATTATTTTGCGTTAGAACATTATTAGTACTTTTCAATAAATAATACCAATACTTGTCATGGGTTTCACTCAAAATTTTCCAAAAACGATATGATACTAGTAAGTATCGATACTTTGTCATCGATACTGAGTAAGTATCAATACCACAGTAGTATCGTTTCATCCCTATCCATAGAACAGTAAACATAGACCACGGTGAACATTTTTTAGTTCAAAAATATGCATATATAGACAACAAAGATGATAATGATATACTTACAAACAATCGGATGCTAGACTATTTAGTTTTCAATTTAAAAAAACTTATCGATTACTTTCACCACCAAATATAAAGACGTGTGGTGACAATTGACATGTTTAGTTAGAGTGAATAAGAAGCCTAGTTAGAAGCTTGGCTCTACGTGACTTTCGATAACGTTTAGACAGTGCGAGACATATTAACTCGTATTCGCAAAAATTTAAATGAAAGATTTTCAATTAGAAGAATTTTTTTTCATATAGACAAATAAAAGCTCTAATAAAACTAGCTTATGCTCTAAAGGACAACAGTCGCCAGTATATATTGTAGATGTAACTGGTGCATCTTTGTGATATAGCTAAAATCTTAGGTCAGATTTGCAACACTATGGGTTGATATAATCTCTTTTTTGTATTCCATTACAAAAATGACGAGAACTGAAGGTGGTTACGATGTACAAAGTAGTTATGTCAATTTGAGCGAGCTTCTGTATGCTGCTGCATCAACATGCACCTACATTGCTTTCCTATAGCCAATGCCAGGCCTAATAAACAAGTCTATCGCCTAGCGTAGCCTGCAACGAAATAAGACTGTACCAGACACTTTTATAAAGACAGCAGGAATTGGGCAAGGTGCAGCAATTTGTGCATTTGTATGTTGAAAATTTAGATGTCTGTATTTCCGGCTCTGGGTGTTAATTAATTTTTATTCTAGTATCTATTGAAGTTTTTGTTTTTATTAAAATCATTGACTAACACCAAATACAAAGCATATAAGCGTAACTTGTCCAGGTATATTTATTATTTTTATCACTAAGTCTTGCTGATATTAAGTCGTTTCACCTATGATTGCACAAAGCAACATAAAACCTACATAAAGCACTAAGATCACATGGGAATAATATAAATATGGATAATTTAAGCAAGGACATCAAGGAGCTTTTATTAGTCCCGAGGCACTAAACTGAATAATTGGTATGATAACTTCATACAAATCCAATATCCAACTTCAGAGCTCTTCTCAGTATTTATAGGGTTTTGGATAAATGTTATAAATTGAATTACACGCTTCAAGAGATTTCCATTTAATCCTTTTTGATCTTATTTCGTGTGACAACAAACGATGAGTCGAAATGAGCTTATGCTGCAATGCGAATTAATAATATGCAAAGTGCCCGTATGAAATATATCAAAGGTATAATTCATGCGGATTTATTTATTTATTATGTTATAAAATGTGATTTTTCCAATTTTCTAAATAAATAAATGTTGCTCGGGATTGTATGTGTGCCCGGTTGGCGACAGGCTTGCCACCTATCTCATTGTAGGACAGGGTCTTCGGCTAGTTGTGGGTGCCCTGGTTGTTCCTCTGCCTAGTTTTTCGGGGAAATGGGCGTGAATATACTTTTTTTGTAAAAGTGTAACGTCAAACTTCAACACCCGCATTCAAGAAGCATACTTGGCTAAGTAATATAGCAACGCTGTGCGAAGTACGACATTTAGCTGTGTGTTCCTTACGTCAAGCTGTCCTATTCATATACAATACTTAGAACTTACTGTGATTCTGAATCAGAATACTTGACAGTTCTGTGATTGGATTGCTTTAGTCATATCATGTCAATGGTCAAATCATAGCAAACGATCTAAATTATCTATTTCAAGGAATACTCTTTAGCAAAAGATCTATTTTATAGATGGCTGCAATAAAGTGACATTTTTCCCCCTATTTTACCGCCTCGTTGGTCGAGTGGCTAGCGTACACACCTCACTACATCGAGCAACGGCGAGACTCGGGTTCGATTCCCGACGGGGACAGACATTTGTGTGATGAAAATTTAGATGTCTGCATTTCCAGGTCTGGGTGTTCATTAAATTTCTCTGATATCTATTTAAGTATTTCTATGTATTAGAATTGTTGACTAACAACCTTTACACAAACATGTAATTTGCTTACATTGGGGTTAGATTCAATTTGTGTGACTTGTCCAGAGATATTTATTTATTTATTACTAGCTGTTCCCGCGAACTTCGTTCCGCCCGTTCTGTTTGTATGGGAAAAATTAAAATGTTGTTTTTCCCGGTTTTCTCACAATTGAACAGGATAAAAAGTATCCTATGTCCTTTTCCCGGGTTTAAGTTACCTCCCTACCAATTTTCAGCTTTATCGGTGTAGCCGTTCTTGAGTTATAAATAGTGTAACTAACACCACTTTCTTTTATATATATAAGATTTGTGTACACAGTATGTAGTATAGGATTTAGGAAATCACGTTGGTTTATTTGCGTCTGAATCTTCGTCCATTTATTCTTTTATTAATATTACAATTCAACTCTTCCTAACTGCTGTAAACCATTCTAATTAATTATTTTTAGTTCGTAATAATTATTAACTTTCGGTTACGAGTACAATTCTTACAAATGAACAACGTTAAAGTTTCGACTTGACACAAACAACTTGATGCTATGCGTTTCTTAAAGTTTATTTTAGCTATGCGTCGATTTCGACAAACGCATGGTGGTTGATTTCACTCAAGTGTTGTCTATGAATAGGTTTGACTGTCCCTATGCGTTTGTGGCTACTATGAGACCTCATAGTGTTGTTTGTGACCACGGGTGTAAGCATCGTCGTGATGTGGGACATTCTATATTTTATATTTTTTCGAATTACTTTTACAAAAAATGTAAATTACTTAAAAATGTTGATCTTGAGGATAAAGTACCTGTTCATATTCAAGATATTTTTATTCTTCGTAAACATCGTTAACATCATTTCGGAAGTTATATTCCTCAGGGTAATAAAAATTTATTGAAAAGGAAATTAGATTTATGACGAAGTTATGTTCAAATATTTACATTACCCTAACACAAACTTGTACGTCAGCTTTTTTAGAAAAACAACTTATCAATTACGTACTTTTGTTTTCTTGCTTTTCTGACTTTGTGCTGTTTTTGCTCAAATTCCGATTTCGTCTAAGATCTACAAATTCTTGTACCGATTTAATTATTTGACTAACTTTAAAAAAGAGGAGGCTAATAATGCATCTGTATATTTTTGTAGGTATATTTCTCTCTACTTACAATAAATATATTATTCAGGTAATAATGGGTGGATTTTGATCTATTTTTTTCGAAAGGAAGATCATGATTCGGACGTCTACCTGAAGATACGTCCAAAATTTTTTAATTTATCTTTTTGTTGAATTTTATCTTTTTTTAAAAAGTTATTGCTATTTTCTTTTATCACCGCGTTACGTGGGTTAGACTAATTTTGCTAATTCTTTTTTTACTATGCTACTTCAAAGTGAGGTTTTGAATCAAGGTGATAAACTTCGCATTGCAAAATTCGGTTCTTATCCCTACTTTGTTGTATGGAAGCGAGAGTTAAGTATGTCAGAAAAAGCACGATAAAAGTGGTCAAAATCTTGACTAAAACCTCTGCTTCTCTTTTCACATCCACCTTGTACTTTCCATTTCTACTAAAGACAAGATTTATAATGTTATTGACTTGTTACAGAACAATATCATTAACTAAAACTCATACTTAGTCTGGCCATAAATACTGTTACACTTAAAAATAAAAAAATATTACATTTGAATTTCGAAT
>NJDD01000005.1:365040-378959 GCA_002245505.1 Calephelis nemesis
GAAGACTTTGGTTTTCTTCTCATTAAAATTAAGCCTGTTTCTGTGCAATTTTCTTCCATAATTGTGACCTCAGTTAGCAGCTCAGATGGCATAGAGCTCTAAAGTACAGCATCTGCATAAAGTAGGCAGTTCACCAATTTTACTTACGATACCTCAAATCAATACCGCCTCTGTGGTCTAGCGGTCCAGATGTTGGACTTGACTTCATGAGGTCCTGGGTTCGTTTCCGGGACAACAAAAAGAAAACAGTTATTTTCCAATCTTCTTATATAAAAAATGTTGCTCGGGATTGGATATGTGCCCGGTTGGCGATAGGCTTGCCATCTATCATATTGTGGGACTCATTGTCTTCGACTAGTCGTGGGTGCCCTGGTTGTGCCTCTGCCTACATCTTCGGGGATATGGGCGTCAAGATACTTTGATACTTTGAAGATACCTCAAAAATAATGTATCATTAATTTATTCTTCAAGCTACTTCTATTCAAATGTAAAATTCACCGTATTGTTGACAATTCTTCCCATTCAAACCATATTTTATTCTTAGGGAAACATAATACATAACAAACTACATTTATTTATATCGTTATTTTTTATTTGTAAGAATACCATTCCTTAGGATCAAGTTGACAGTGTCTAAAAATATTTCTATTGAATTCAGCCGACACAAATAAAAACTATGCCAAAAACGTGTATTAACGAGTGAACGGAGAACAAATATACGTCACGTTTGAATGACGGAAAACCGAAAGTTACATTCACTAGAGCTTATGTGCTTAAGAAATACAATAGCATAGTTTATACGTGATCTTTGAAAGAATATTTCAACCTCTCGGCTCTCAGGGGCAGGTCTTTTTTATGTCATAGGTCAGAAGACTTTTCAGATCATAAGAGAATGTGGCATATAAATACCATAGATGTTACAGGTGCGTCGCTGTTCTGTGGCCGAAATGCTAGGACTATTATACAAGTATACCGGTTACCCTTCCTCCAGACTAGAACAAGACACTGTCAATTTGGCGGCTGGAATAAGGCGGTAGATTCCTACCTTGTCATGGTACAGTCTGCTAACACCGTGATCTTGTTGGTAATTACCTATTTAACTTATGCTCGTCTATTACATACTGCTAGTTCCAAAGGCAAATTATCTATTCTACAGAGGACTTTAACACCCGACTAAACTTAGGTTCATTTTATATGTAACTAACTGATTGCCCGTGACTTTGTCAGTATACAATAACTACAATTTCATACAAACGTTCTTTCCCTGTTTTCCCAGTTTTTTGGGGGTTGAATTTTGAAGTATGTTTAGCCTATGTTTGAACTCGAATCTTTAACTGTATGCATATCAAATCGAATCATAATCTTTTCAGCGGCTTACGGCCAATATTAATAATCAATCCTAATCCAAAACTTGCTGTCCAAGATTGATACTTTGATCCATTTTTATGATATCGCTTACCAATAACATATCTATGGACAGGATAAATATGGCAATTAGGTATAGGATAGGCCGGCGGATACACAGCTATCTAGATTGCTTGAAATTCATTATTAACATTGAGCCGTTATTGTTAGAGATACATTATTAACATTGGCCGTTAGCCATGAAAGAGCAACAAACAGACAGACAGACTTTCACATTAGTATAAAAATCATTAGTAGAAGTCCAACTTGTAATGAGTTCGTAAAACTTTCGTCCACAGGAACCGTTCACAGGAACGAAATATTATGCATGTACATAATTCATGAGCTAATCCTTGAGTTTCCAGATGATTAACTTGCGAGTATTCATGCAGAGCTAGAATGTAACATTGATCTTAGTTCCAGGTATTGGACTTGACTTTGTGACTTTATGAGGTCCTGGGTTCGATTCCCGGTCGGGCAACAAAACGAAAATGTGACTTTAACAATTTTTTAATTAAAAAAAGGTGCTCGGGATATCCGATTCTATGTACCCGTTTGGCGATAGGTTTGGCTTAATGTGATACACAGGTATCACATTAAGAGACTTAGTATCTTCGGCTAGTCATGGGTGCCTTGGTTGAGCCTCTGCCTACCTCTTCTGGGATATGGGTGTGAAACATTTTCGTCTGCGATTTTTTATTTGTTTTTAGGTGTAGACAAACATTGGTTTTGACACTAAAAATGTTATTGATGCATTTTCGATCATAAACTAGGATGCCACGAAAACCGGAACAAGATTAGACATGCTCTGAAAATTAAGCGACGTATGTCCGGTTCCTATAATTTGCCCATAATCAAAGAAACGTAGTACGAACGTTTAATTAGTTTGTTCAAAAGTAACAGAGCGTTAATCATATTTTCAAAAAACGTTCAGTACTGCCAAAAACAATTAACCATTATGAGTTATCTCACTAATCGTATAAAATGCTACCAGTCGTAATCAAACGACACGTTTCTTGAATATAGATACCGGGCATTAAACATAAATTAATCAAAATGGAGTCACCATTAAAATACAAATGATCATAAGCGATATATGAAAATATAATGGCGATTGAAACCCTTTTTTAACTCATAGTGCTTAAAAAAATTGAATAAGATTCCTTGAAATTCAATATCCAGACTTACAGACAGTTTTTATTTGAAGTGCATAATTTCCGTGAAAATCTTTTAATTAGACTTACGTCTATAATTTAATTACAATGAAAGACAACTGTTTAGGTATAACTACTTACACAAACGTAAGTAAACAAACGTGTAACACAGTATAAATGTGACAAAACAGTATGGAAACTACTTGCAAACAGTAATAACACACTAACACACACATGCGCATCGGCGACGATGCTTTGCGATTTTCGTGGTGCTGTAGTAGCGTCAAGACAAGTTAAAGGATATAGCAATTATTAAACACCTCATTTGACAGCTTTTTAATGTACACTGAATACTGAACAACACCCCAGGATGGGATGGAAATACTTTCCATTGCGGAAGCAAGTATATTACAGTAGTACAATTTAAATTATGCGCTTCGGCTTTATTTGTCAGGCTTCGGAAATCCGAATCTATTTTAAAGATATCTATATATATAGAGTTATTATTACATAATTAATTAAAAAATAAATAAATAAAATAATTAATTATTTCACTTAAATTAAGATTAGGACAGACAATTAACAAATTATAAGTATGAAATGTAAAAAGTGTAAAGCCGAAGCGCAAAATTTAAATAGTAGTACTGTAAACCATTATTAAAAGCAAAGCTACAGCAAGTAACAGTTTAGCTTTTAGATTTTTATAAAATTAAAAGGCAATTATCTAAAGAATTTGTATGAGAGTTCGTTCACGCGTGCAAAATATAGTACAAAGACATGTAAGGGTCACAAATTTGCACGTCATAGTAATTATGCTTTAAAATTTGCGCAAAATAGCGCTAATGAGTCTTGAAGCGCTTTAAGCTGCCATTTAAAAGCTGGAAGGCACTTTTAAAGATATCCATTATGAATACATGATTTAAGGATATTAAAGTTGAGAGATTATACAAACATTTAAAAGCTGGAAGGCACTTTTAAAGATATCCATTATGAATACATGATTTAAGGATATTAAAGTTGAGAGATTATACAAATATTATGAATTCAGAAATTTTTATAAAATTTATAACTGTATGGGATACCCCATTACTTACATATGCTTCTAATTATTGGCACTTAGCAAGATTCAACTATAGACAAAATTCTCAAGTTGCAGATTGGTACACGAAGTATTTTTTCACATGTTTATTTAATAGATTTGACTATCTACGGAAGCGCTGTTATAACTTTTGTACAAAACTTTTGCATTAATAGGTAAGGGTACAACCAGGAAACCCACAAATAAAGCACTATAGGCAAACCTATTAAATACTGCTTCGGTTACAAATAGTTTAGTTGTGTGTGTTGTGTGGAGCTTAATATATTTAGGCTTTGACTTCCGGTAAGTCCAATTCATTCGTAGAGTACAATTTTTCCTGTTTTGTCACACCATGATACGTATACATATTTTGACGGGTAATCGCAAATTAAATAATTTAGTTTGGATTTCAAAGCAACGTCATTTTCTATTCGAAAATTTAAAAAAAAATGTGTGTGTACTTATGTACACGCGTTAGAAGTTATACTTCTTCGGCGTAATAAGATAAAAATATTT
Organism: Calephelis nemesis; assembly: GCA_002245505.1. NCBI lineage: Eukaryota > Metazoa > Arthropoda > Insecta > Lepidoptera > Riodinidae > Calephelis > Calephelis nemesis. The sequence goes on from NJDD01000005.1 coordinate 369,193, forward strand.
TTAAAAATGTTATCTTTTGCCATATTTTACATTTGTAGACAAAATGACACTAACCATAGAAATAAAGAAATATTGTGAATACAGTTGTCAGTTCTCACGCAAACATACGTATATGTCCTTACTTTTACTTTGTTGGTACCTTTTTTTGAAAAATCAAAATGTTATCTATAGCTAACTTCATCATATCGGTTTTTCGTGACGGTGTGCGCGCGCATCGTAAAAATTTACCTTCATCATTTTTTCCTAACTCGCCAAAAGAAGTATAACTTCAAAAACTTTTTTTTTATTACCCGAAATCCGGCCAAATCAAGTCAAGTCTAATACCAGATCGCTAGAACTAGAGATTAAAATGAATTTAGCTTTAACCAGTATAGAGTATGAATATTATTAATTCAGGCCTCCCAGCAAGGACTCTTTGTTGTTATAATTATGTTATAGCTTTTTGTAAGTGCTTGGGTTAAGTTTAATAAAATATTCAACAATATTACCTTCAAACATAGTCTTATTTAACTTTGCATTAAAGACAAACCCAAAATTAATTATTTTAAACTGAAACGTGTAAATGGGTCTTAAATGTAAGAGTGGTTAGAAAGGAAACATTATAAATGTATGTAATAATGTAAGAATTAAGCAAGAAATTTGTGAAATACTAAATAAGATGTTTGTGCAAAATATGTTCATAAAGTTAAACCACTGTGAGTAAATTCATCATAATTACAATTTATGGGACACGTAAAAATCTATCACTTCAAGATATTTCTACTTTACATTCTTTTAAATCCTTGTCTCGTTTTAAAGCATAATATGAAGAAATAATACATAGTTGTGTACACTAACGTCCAATTTCAATAACCTATCTAAGATAAGAGATAGAGCTATTATAGATCAGTCAGACTGTTATATTTTTATAATTAACAAAGATATCTTAGCAGCAACACTCATGTAGACCTTCTCTATCCGTACATAGAATTCCTCCGTAAACCAATATCATCGGCTTTACTACGATGCTACAGAGTGCTACGAAAAACAGAGCTTCGATGCTACGCCGCTACTAAGTTGCTACGTCTCTATTTCTTGCAGATACTTTGAATTAAACACTGTATTATTCCTATTAGATTAACGTACAATTCTCAGCATGTGCCAAACGCTCTACCTCGCATTCGATAGCCTGCATTCTTGTTTGACGTTCCTACATCTTTTTGAGATTATACATACATACGAGAAAGCGCAGACAATTTTTTGGAAGGGCTAGTTTTTTTGTATAGATTAATTCAATCACACGGGATTAACTCGTGTATTTATAGTTCTGTTTTACACGACAGAGCTTCTACCATGACCAACTATCCCAATCGAATGTTGCAGCGAATTGTTTTTCGATTCTCGTCAAAAGTGTATATAAATAGTCCAATAATTCTTCCCAGTTGATAATAATAACACATAGCGATCTATAATCTAGTAACTTATAATTATGATCGTGTTGCAACACTTTTGCCTAGCAATACAAAGCCTTTGATTTTATGACTGTCGCGAATTATGTATTATTATATTTTTTATTATAAAATACACACAGTTCAATTTTACTTGATCATATGTATACACAAGTTCAAGTTCTTTTGTGTAGTTACATGAAGAAAAATCTTTTTAGGAACCACTGAATCAAAACATTTTGTAGTTTCAATTTTCTAGTGATCTTGTTATGTAAATACGTTTTAGATGAACTTTTATAAACAGTTATTCTCAACATTATGACTTCCTACTATTTTGCATGAATAGTTGAGTGTGTTTGCATGTTCTATTTTCACCTCAAAACTGTTGAAACAATTGAATTTGAAATTTAATAAAGTTTAGATCTGATAGATATACACGAAGAGATGGGTAGAGGCACAAACACGGCGCCTATGACTAACCGAATACACAAAGTCCCACAAAGTAATAGTTGGCAAACTTATCGCCAACTAGGCACATATCCAATCCCGGGCAACGTTATCTTTATTAAAAGCTTAAAATACACAATTTTGCTATTTTCATGTTGCCCAGTCCGGGATTGATTCCGGTACCTCAAAAAGTTGAGTTTAACACCTGGACCGCTAGATTACAGAGGCAACTTTGAATCTCGATTACTAAACGGTTTCGTGCGAAAGACCTAAATACCTTTAGTTACAAGTGAAACTACGGCCAACAGGTAGTATAATATTTTTACAATCGTCGCAAATTGATGAACTTTAATATTAACATTCATATTTATTTTTGTGTTTCACATATTTTACACTAGCATTCGACTAAAAAATATACGTTCCAACATAGTCTACCAACTTGTGGTGTGCAAATATTTAATAGGTTATAATAAAATTAAATATTTTAATTATTTATTTACTACTAGCTGTCCCGGCCAACTTCGTTCCACCCGTTCAGTTTGTATGGGAAAAAGTAAAATGTTATTTTTCTTAGTTTTCTCGCAAGTTTTTTTCCTTTTTCTTTCTTTTAAACCTTCCCTGGACTTGAACAAATAAATCAAAACATTAATCAGCGAAATCGGTTCAGCCGTTCTCGGGTTTTAGCGAGACTAACGAACAGCAATTGATTTTTATATACATAGATTTACGCGCTGTATTTTGTATTAATTACATGATGTGTTTAATTTACAGATGAGTGAATAAATATATCTGCGAAAACAATGATTTATTTCCAGTTTCAATGTTTGACGATTCGAGTCGATTAAAGATGTATATCCGTGCTAAGCCCTCTGTATCCCGTCAACGTGCGATACAAAGCTCCGACACGTGCCAGTTAATCACATGAGACTCTACATGCAACGAATGATACGTTCTCGACAAGCTTTACTGTGATCCAACGATGTAGTATTTCAGTAAACAAAACTCTTATAGACATGCAATCATACATGTCCTGGAATTTTTTTATGGTATTATAAATATCAAATCATACACAGTATTTACAACGGAGATTTGCTTTTTATCGATATCGAATGAAATAATGAATGTTAAATTGACAGGTATTCCCTTAAAACATGTGATTGCTGTTTGCGACACTCTGGATGGCACATTTTTAACGAGTGTTGTAAATAAAAGAACAATCTTGACGATACAGAAATGTAACAGTGACAAGTACGATATGGAGCTTTCATGGAAAAATGTAAGCGACAACAAAAATCGCAAAATCCTGGATTGGTATATTTCACCGGCAATAAGTCACTATGTGTGGTAAGTAAGTTTAGGCTGCGATGGGACTGCATAAAGAGTAAAGGCAAAAAAACTAGAAAAAAATAAACATAAGATAGTACATTTCAACGAAACATGTAATTTCGTGTCACACTGTCTTCTTCCACTCGGTAGGGATTAGAGGAAAAGGAGGACGGATGAGGTATCGGAGAGGGGTGGTACAGGCTACACCTCACGTGCAAACAATGGGAACACCTTAAAATCGTGATATGCATTTTAAAAAAAAGAGCCATTCACCTCGGTTGCCTATTGGCCTAGTAATAACATATATACAAAAAAATGTGTGTGTACTTATGTACACGCGTTAGAAGTTATACTTCTTCGGCGTAATAAGATAAAAATCTTTTTAAAAATTTTATCTTTTGCCTTATTTTACATTTGTAGACAAAATGACACCATAGAAAAAAGTTATTTAATACATTAAAAGTTGTATTATAATGCATTATTTAGTTAAATAAAGTTTATTTAATATTTAATAAAAACTAAAATGTTATCTATAGCTAACTTCATCATGTCGGTTTTTCGTGACGGTGTGCGCGCGCATCGTAAAAATTTACCCTAATCATTTTTTCGTAACGCGCCAAAAGAAGTATAACTTCAAAAAGATAAACACGAATGGAGAACCTCTAAGAGTCGTTAATAACTGCCTTAAATCTTAATTTTAATTTCATGTATGCGCCTCAAAATACAATTGTGGCAAATGGTTGAACATTTCCTAATTAAAATCAACACTTTAGATGCTAGTGATATAACCGATGATATTTTCAACACAGACAACAAAAAATTGCACCATCAATATAAAAAACTAGCTGCGCCCCGCGGTTTCACCCGCGTAAGTCCCAATCCCGCGGGAATTCCGGGATAAAAAGTAGCCTATATGTTATTCTGGGTCTTCACCTACCTACATACCAAATTTCATCGTAATCGGCTTTGTAGTTTTTGCGTGAAAGAGTAACAAACATCCATACATCCATACATACAAGCTTTCGCATTTATAATATTAATAGGATATACCAATCACAGTATCGGCAAAGTGACAGAGTGGTAGACATCAACAAAGATGTACTGCCTCTAGGCCCTTTTCGTGTGATATATTAGTTCTTATAACAAAAATGGAACGAGCTCAGTATTCCGTTTCTAGACATCTGTTACAATAAAGTTATTAATGTCTTGTCAGTTTCTGGATATCGCTTTGTGTGCGTACTTTATAAATGCTATAAGCATGTTGATATTCCCCGTGTTGGTCCGGGCTCCTTTGCAGAATAGACCATCTGCCAGGCAGATCGTAAAATGCGAACATAGGCTTACCGTCACCAACAACGTGACATCCTACTAGGCGGTAAAGTTTCGCAGCAACTCGCCTGGATTGGTACCACCGCCCTACCTATTCCTGCCACCATAACGTCCAATTCTTGTAGTTGACGTGTTTCGGTTTGGAGAGATGTAGTCGGTAAACTTACTTTTGCTAGAGGCCTAGCATCCCGACCTCAGGTTGGCAACGCACCATTACCACCTTTGGTGTCCTAGGTTATTTTTGGAAGAAGATTTCACAAAACCAAACTTGGAACATTGTAGGGAAAAAGGAAAACATTACTTTAATTTTTCCCATTTACAAACTGTTAAGAATGTCAAGTGTTAGGAAGTTCGTGGGGTCAGCTGGTAGTAAATAAATAATAAATATATGTTTAGTAACATAAATTGAATCTAACCCCAAAGTAAGTAAATTATATGCTTGTATTATGGGTGTTAATCAACGATTATAATACATAGAAATACTTAAAAAGATACCAGAATAAACTGAATAGACACCCAGAACCAGAAATACAGACATCTTAATGTTCATCACAACAATGCCTGCTTCCATCGGGAATCGAACCCGAGCCTCACGTAGAAGCCTCACGTAGAAGCCTCACGAAGTTTGGCGTATAGGCTACCACCAGTGGTCTTGTTGGTGATGACTAATTTCACTATTGTTCGCCTCTTACGAGCTACCTAGCAAGTATGCAGATAGAAAGAACACAACAAAGTGAGGAGACATGTTATCTAAAAATAACGATAGTAACTCCTTTTCACTTCTATAAGGGCACTTGCACATTTATTGGTTACATTTAACATTGAGTTAAATTGTCAAATATAAGGTGATTTGACCCAAGGTAGACGCTATCCCAGTGTTAAATAAGGAACGTGCAAGTGGCCTTAAGTGTATTATTCGATACAAGTTAAGGCTTAATCTATACACAAAAGCATTTCGGTGTATCGGCTTGGTGTTGCTAATTATATCAAGTTAACAAGTTTGAGCGTCGCTGGCAAGCTGAACATTTTACTTCAGAATTACAATTTCCAATATGCTGTGGTCACGTTGAAGTTCGACGAAAGTGATATTACAGGTATTAGCTATAACTGGTAGCTTTGCTTGCGTGTTAAAGTTATTTCGCTATCTAATAGGGATGAATTCGTTTTGAAATAGTACATGTATATTTTTTGAAGGTATAAACTACTACAATTTTAAATTGTTCATTGTATATCCCTTTAGTAGATTGTGATTTGTGAGTATGTAGTTTTGAAAAAAGACAAGTCCGCCAAATTTTTTTTTCTGCCAGATTTTTCAGGTTCTGGCCGCGTTTCCGATTCCTTGTTATTTTATAAAATGTCCACGCACAAAAGAAACACTTGTATAATTGTAAACTTGTATAATTTAAAAGTGATCTAAATTTGCTCTGTTACTATTTTACCAGCAAACCTTACACTGTAAATATCATAATCTACTTTGATTAGAACAAAAGTCTATTTTAAAATTAGCTAACCATGATGCTTTGCTATATAGACATATACTATACCTAAAAGAAAAGTATCTTCACTCTCATATCACTGAAAAAGTAGGCAGGGTAGTAGGTAGTAGTGGTACTATAAGCGCACTCACGGCTAGTCGAAGACACTAAGTCCCACAATGTGTTAGGTGGCAAACCTTTCATAAACCTGCCATGTTTATTTCTAGGCAACTTTTTTATTAGAAAATTAAATACACATATCCTTTTTTAAATATATACCGATAACTTAAAATTACTTTAGGGCCTAAACATATAACCGCGTTGCAGCGCCGTGCCGCTAAAATCGTCAGCTTCCGTTTCCGCGTCATAGACATTTATCTGCCATTGACCATCGTGAGAAACTTATTGCTTATTTGTTATTAAAAGATATTATTCTGTTTTAAATAAATACATAGTGACACGCCGCTATAATCGGCAGTGACGCTACCGCCAATTCTAGCGGTGGCGCCGCAACGCCGTTATGTATTGAAGCCCTTAGACTGTGCATGTGCGGCTTTACTGAGTTATTTTAACAAAACATACTCGTACCAAAAATAGAAAACGGGTAGAGTCAAGTAGACATATCCATGTCCTACGTGCGCCGGAAACACGTCAGCCATGACAAGGATATTTGGATGATAGGCGAAAACGTTTAGGAGGAATTCCATATAAATTTGTGAGGTTCTATAGAATACATTCCTCTTGAACGCTTGGCCCGTCACTCAACCGGTCCCTTTGTGAATGATAAGCATCATTTCACTTAATAAAGCGTTTACCTTCGCATTACATAATTTCCAGTTCATACAATGTCAGATAACAGTTTCAGCTGTCGACACTTGGTAGATTTCCATTGTTTAACATGTTTTAACAATGCAACACTATTTAACGATACTTAAATAAATAAACAAAAATCGTGCCACATTGTTTGTGGACGCAGTCCTATGAAGCGAAACGAAAGATTTTGTATATGTTAAGTATGTTAAAAATATATATTTACGCCTGTAGTCCTATATGAGCAGGCAGAGGTGCAAATACGGTAGGTACCTACGAATAGCCGAAGGTACCTTCTATTAAGTCCTCGATGTGCAATAGCATACCAATCGCCAAGTGGGCACTTATCCAATCCCGAGCAAACGTTGTTTTAATTAGAAAAATGAGAAAAAGCTTGAGTTGCTCAAACCAAGAATCGCATCCGAATCCTCATGTAGTCAGCGCCAACACCGGACCAGTATACCACAGAGACTATTTCTGGAAGAAATGTTCTGTTCAGTTTTATAGCACATATATAATAAATTTAGGTATAATATTATCGCCTCTGTGTTTCAGTGGTTCGGTGTCGGAATTGACTTCTTGAAGTCCCTTGGTCGATACCCGGGCCGCTCATCAAAAAAAATAAAAATGTCTATTTTCAATTTTCTATTAAATATTAAATTGCTCGGGATTGGATATGTGCTAGATTGGCGATAGGCTTGCCGCCTACCACATTGTAGGACTAAGATTACCAGCAGTGGCTTATCGCCTTTGTGGTCTAGTGGTCTGGTGAAGACGTTGACTGCTCGAGATCGTGTTCGATTTCCAACTCAGACAATTTAAATTACTTTTTTATATCATGCTCTGCAGCAAAAGCCACTCTGATAAATACCGGTTAATAATAACATATGTAAGTTATTTTGGATCAGTTATATTCAGTTACATCAGGTATATTCTTAAAATGTATGTGTGATTCCATTAAAATATAATACATTATTGAATAACATACATCACAAAACCTTCGGAGAGTTCATTGTATCTACGGTACATGATTAAACCCATATGTTTCATACAGGGAACATCTGGCACGTAAAATGATATTTATTTTATGTAAATGGAAGAAGCTACTTTCTGCCAACTTGATACAAGCTAAGTAAGTATTTATATTAGATTGCTTTTAACTTCAACTATGTTAACATGTTTTGTTTGAAAAGTATCATTTCGTAGGATAACTTGTTGAAAGTAGTTCTTGTATGCGAAGTTAGGCCTTAAACTAGGTCACCAATACACCCCCGTGTTGGTCCGGGCTCCTTTGCAGAATAGACCATCTCCCTTCCTGCCACGCAGTTCGTAAAAGGCGAGCATAGGCTTACCGTCACTAGCACCATGACATCTGACTAGATGGTAGAGTTTCGCAGCGATTCACCCGGATTGGAACCACCGCCTTACCTATTCCTACCGCCATAACGTCATGACGTGTTCCGGTTTGGAGGGTAAGGTAGCCGGTAAGCTTACTTTTGCTCGAGGCCTAACATCCCGGCCTCAGGTTGGCAACGCACCATTACCACCTTTGGTGTCTCTAGACGGTGTGAATTTCTTACCATCAGGAAATCCGTCTGCTTGTTTGCCTTCCAATATCATAAAAAAACACGTATAATTTTTTTTATGTGATAAGACAGTGAAAAAGCTCACGGCTCTCCTGATGGTAAGAAATATCACGATATTTCACGGCCTTTGAACACCATAGATATAATAGGTGCGTCACTGTCATGTGGCCGGGATGTAAGTCCTATTGTGCAAGTCTACCGGCTACCCTACTCCTCGGACCGGAATTTGACAATGTCGTTATGGCAACAGGAATGGGTAAGGCTTTGAATCCCTACCTGGGAATGTGCTGCACAGCACTCTACCACCAGTGATTTTAATGGCAGAGACCCATTAAACCTGTGCTCGCCTCTAACGAGCTGCCTGGTGGGAAAGGCAGATGATCTATCTACACAGGGGACCCGGATGAACATGGTAGGTACATGTATATAATAAATGTAGTGATTCACTCCAAGAAAAAGGTTGGTGGTGTGAGGGTAGTGTTTCCAGTAATACCGATCGGATCAGGACAGCTCTGTGTCCAAAAAGAAAACCGAAGGGTACTGAGATCATTAAGATAGGTAGAAAAATCATGAATTATTAATTGTAGTTTAAAATCCACTAGTAAGATATAGATCAAATTCGTGTCAAAGCATTTCGGAACCATTGGAAAACAATTGGAAAAACGTCCAAGTTCGTTACGTAAATACTAAAGCAAAACTACACTCACAAAGAACAGTTAATTATCTTGACACTTTGCCACACGTTATCCCAGCGCTAAACTCATTAGCAGGGGTCACATTCCACCGAAACTACACAGGTGCCAATATTGAAACCATTCTATTAAAATCTCGTCTGTCAGATAACGGCGTAGCATCTGCACGAATCATCATATACGAAAACCTTAATTATATGACAATTACTAAATGAGTCGACCAGACAAAAGTTATTATTTTTAATGTAGAACAAGCCTTTATTTTATAGCCCGTATCAAGAAACTTTTAAGCGTATGGATAATTGTAAATATTGTATTTTTTCTTTCTTTAGATTTATGCCTATACGTTAGTATTTTGCCGTTAGTCAAGTAGAAATTTGCATCAAATTTTATATCAATTTTAATTAATTATAATTAGTTATTAGTCAAAAGTCGTCAGTAAGTCATGTCAGGCTCTTGGGTAAAGCGGTAGCCTCATTACTCAAGCTCGTGTAATGAGATTTGGCGGCAACGCCATATTTCAATTGCGCACTAAATTTTACAAAATTGTACAAAATACCACCAAAGTTGACTAATTTCACTCAATATCAAAACGAAATTCAATAATTATGAAAAAACTTCGACCATCTATTCTCTCGATGGCGCCAAAACTCTATTGTGCTTTTAAAGATAAGT
>NJDD01000005.1:393084-409680 GCA_002245505.1 Calephelis nemesis
CGAATAGACAACGGTGGTACCAATCCGGGCGAATCGCTAAGAAACTCTACTACCTAGTCAAATGTCACAGTGTTAGTGACGGTAAGCTTACGTTCACCTTCTACCAGCTGCCTAAGAGGAAGGCAGATAGTCTATTCTGAAAAAGAGTCCAGACCAATAAGGATTAATCATACATACAAAGTACAGGAACTAAGGAACTCACTTGCATTATGATCACATCATTTTAGAGCTAGTGAATCCTCCGACTAACGGTCGTCCTGTAAGGCTAGATTAAATTTATTCTGGTATCTGTTTAAGTATTTCTATGTATTAGTATCGTTGACTAACACTCATAACACAAGCATATAACTTGCTTACTGTGGGGTTAGATTCAAATTGTGTGACTTGTTCAGGGGGTATTTATTTATTTGTTATATATTTACAGAAGTATGTTTTTTATTATATATCTTATTTATTCGACATTTTAAAAGTGTTGATGACGTGCAAGGCAGATGCCTGCCAAGTGCAAGGTCATGGGTGTTAGATTTGACCGCTACTGTAATTGGAAATCGCATATTGTTATGTTATGTAATAAGTTAGACAAATTTGTATATGCAATAAGGCGATTACGTCAAGTTATTTCCAAGGAAACAGCGTTTACTGCGTATCATGGTTATGTGTCATCTGTTTTGTCATATGGTTTGATTATATGGGGCAACTCGGTAGATGTTGAAAAAGCATTAAAAGTTCAAAAAAGATGTGTCAGGGCAATTCATAATGCAAAACCGCTAGATACTTGTAAACCTTTGTTTAAAAAATACAACATATTACCACTACCTTGTATGTACATAAAAGATATAGTAATGTTTGTAAAAAGGTACCCTCACTTGTTTACATTGAATTTACGAGATAAACAAAAACCCACCAGGTATGCCGGGAAATTATTGATTCCTAAATGTAACCAGCTGTTCTCCAAAAATGTCCATGTAATGGCTATAAAAATATACAATAAAACACCAAATGAAATAAGAAATTTACCAATAAATAAATGTAAAATAGAATTATGTAAATGGCTAATGGAAAAATGTTTTTATAATTTAAATGAACTGTTCACAAATGAAAATAAGTAATAAGTATTATCACACTAGAGTAATGTTCCATTTCTCTTAGACCAGTGTTTTTGGAAAACAACTTAATGTAATTTTAATTTTTAGTAAATGGACATGTAAATAATGTATTTATTAATAATAATTCTACATTGACATATTAGAATTATTTAATCAAATTATAATAGAAGGATGTAATTAATGTAATAATATTTATGTTTTTTTTGTTTTGTTATGTCTTGGGAATTATTTTAAATCATTGACTTCGTGTAATTATTTTTAATTGTTGAACTCGTATTAAATTTTCTGTAATACTTATTCAAATTAACAAACCTATAAATGTATAAGTAAAAATACTATGTAATTATTCGTTTTCATCTATTACATTATAAGTTGGTTAATTTTGATATTAGTTATTTATTATCTAGTTTCAATTTGTTGAAGAATTTGCATACCAGTTGTACTGGTGAAGTAGGTAAAAATGTAAAATAAATAACATAAGACCTTTCATGTACACCACTTCAAAGCAAATAAAGACATTTATTATTTATTATTATTATTATTGGCCTTTGTGTACGATGACTCCTCACTGTACAAATTTCAAGCCTTACAGGAAAATCGTTAGTCTGAGCGTTCACTAGCTCTCCTAGGATTTTAAGAAATCACCACTTTTTTTCCTACAAAAACAAACAGGCACAAAATATAACTACGTATATTAACATTTATATCTGTTATGCACCTAAGGCCAAACATGTGCGAGAGTGACGACTTAATCTTACGATTCTCATAAGATTAATGATTATTATGTCACTGACTGTGAAATGCCCTTTCATAAAGCCACTAAGGTTCCTTTCACAAAATGAAAGACATTTTATCTGACGTTTCCACATCCGACGGATATGACGTCAGGCTAGGTGTTCGCGATACCCATGGCAATGCTATGGCTTCATGCGATTGGAACACACATCCGACGTTTCGTATCATTCTCCGTTTTACGGATATTATATTTACTTACATACTAATATTATAAGTGCAATAGTTTATTTATTTGTTTACTTGCTTGTCCTTATTTTACGTTGCAACGGACCAAAATGCTATGACATAGCAACTTTTTATGAGATTTTGTAGAAGTTATATGTATACTAATAATTTAAAAAATTGGCTATTGAACTTTAGGCAGTCTAAGTGTAAGTTTTTGTTTATGCTAACTACCTATAAAAATCAAAAATCGCATAAAAAACATTTCCGTTTGTACACAATTTAGCCGTGAATGTTAACTAATCGTTGTAGTTTTAGCAGTTAACGTAACCAATTTGTTACAGAAGCCAAGCACCATTTTTAAAATTGACTATTCCAACAATAAAACTAAAAACCTTTTGTAAAACGTTCCCGTTATCGTAGCAACGACAGTTTATTTTTAGGGTCTTTACATATTGCTGTTTTGTTGAATAAAATATCATGGATAAAATTTCTAACTTGGATGCCGCTATAAAATGGCAAATGTATTTGGATATTCACCTCGGAAAATAAAATTCATGTTTTGCACTACCTTTGACAGAATCGTCGCACAACATGTTCATTATGTTTCAAACGTAACTACAATTTACATGAGGTGCAGTAGTTTAGACAAAATGAAACAAAATACATTTGGATTCAGAGGTAATTGCATATTTTAAAGAATAGTCTTCGTATTACATAAGGTCTACTTATTTTACTTATTTTCCTTGTTTCCTTTCCTTGTGACTTGTTTTCCTTTATCAGGTTGGCTGGGAGACATTGCTTTCATTAAATATAAGCTCACCTTTTGTACGTTTTCTCAGTCTGAAGTTTTTCGGTAATATCTGTTGTGTAAAGTGTTAGTAGTATCTTCACGCCCATATCCGCGAAGGGTTAGGCAGAGGAACAACCAGGGCACGACTAGCCGACGACACTGAGTCCCACAATGTGATAAGTGGCATGTCTGAGAGAACATATCCAATTCCGATTTTCTAATTTTTTTTGTTGCCCGACCCGGGGATCGATCCGAAGTCAAGTCGTCAAGTCGGACGCCGGACCGCTAGACAGAGGCAATGCAAGGCACAGTTTCTAAACAATACTTTCTAAAACATACACATATTTACGCCAAGTCCCTTGAGTGGTGGACAGAGAGTATCGTGTGCTAAGTGTCCTTGCAGGCACGAAACTTTACATAGTCAATTATTATTTTAATACAAACACGCCGGTTTTGAACACTCTTGATAAAACCCCTTGTTGGTCCGGACTCCTTTGCAAAATAGACCATCTGCCTTCCTGCCAAGTAACTCGTTAAAGGCGAGCATAGGCTTGCCGTCACTAACACCGTGACATCTGACTTTCGAATTTCGCTGCGATTCACTCGGATTGGTACCACCGCCTTAACTATTCCTGCCTCCATAGCGTCATGACGTGTTCCGGTTTGGAGGGCAAGGTAGCCGGTAAACTTACTTTTGCTCGAGGCCTAACATCCCGGCCTCAGGTTGGCAACGCACAATTACCACCTTTGGTGTCTCTAGGAGGCGTGAATTTCTTACCTTCAGGAAATCCGTCAGCTTGTTTGCTTTCCAATATCATAAAACACATTTTTTATCAGTATCAATAAACTGCTTCAGTTTCGTGACATGTTAATCATCTGAGCAAGGAATTAATAATAAAAAATGGAATAGAACTTTGAGACTTATTTATCATCTGAACAAAGAGTTAATACTTAAAAATGGAAGTTAGAAAAACATCTAAACTAACACCTTTTAGTGAGCTTTTATCTAGCAAAATTATCTTTACCATTAACTTCATATTATATAATCTCGCCAACAGATTGCAACAGATAAAAAAGCATGACCTCAATAATAAGCGGGAAATGAGAAGTAGAGGAAACACATAAAAACCATAATGTAGTAAGTTTTTATTTCTACGTCTTGGAAGTTTGCGAAGAGAATAACATGTCACTTTTAATTGGAGTGCTGCAGTTTTTAACGTTGTGACCTTAGCTATGTATTTTATTTATTAAAGGGGATAAAGATAAAAGGTGGGCGCCATTTTTTGTTATAACACATATTTTCCCCGTGTTGGTCCGAGCTCCTTTGCAGAATAGACCATCTACCTTCATGTGCCAGGCAGTTCGGCCTGCCAAAAAGGCGTGCACAGGTTTACTGTCACTTACACCGTGACAACTGACTAGGTGGTAGAGTTTCACACCGACTCGTCCGGATTGGTACCACCGCATATGCTATTCCTGCCACCATAACGTCAGCGCTTGCCGTTGATGTGTTCTGGTTCGGAGGGTAAAGTAACCAGTTAACTTACTTTTCCTCGAGGCCTAAAATCCCGGCCTCAGGTTGGCAACGCACCATTACAACTTTTGATGTCTTTTTTTAATTTCTTACCGGATAGAAATAAATCCGCCTGCTTATTTGCCTTCCGATATCTTAAAAAAAGTGAACAAAGTTCATCGGATCGGCTAGTTAGAAATAAATCTCTAGTATTCTATAACAAGGTAAGACATTGACAAAGAAGGCCAGGTCACAGAAAGGGGACGAGGAGACGGCTACGACCGTAAATCAAAACGTTCTCTCACACACAAACGACGATATATATCCTGCTCCTCCATAAACTACATCTAAGAAAGGATAGTGATAATTCATGTTCCTGATGTCCAATATACGTACAGCAGTAAGTTCAATATCATATCTTTAGTCGAAATATCCTTATAAAATTATACATAGGTATTTAAATGAGGATTAAGCTCATAACAATCTAAGATTAGGTTACTTTTTAACTCCCAACGAAAAACTAAGGGTGTTATAAGTTTGACATGATTGTGTGTGTTTGTGTGTGTGTGTGTGTATGTGTGTACGTGTGTCTTTGTGGCATTTTAACTTTCGAAAGTACTGACCGATTTCTATAAGATTTTTTGTTTAAAATCTAATGTGATCGAGAAAGTTCCATGTAACTAACATCACAAAGTTTTAATTTTAAGATTATTAATTCAATCGTAAATATATCGTACTCGCTTAACACTACTCAGCTTCGATTCCCGACGTGGAATATTATAGATGTAGTGCGGGCCACTACAATCTCAGTAGAAAATATTAAAAATTAATTAACTTACCTGAAATGACGTTATAGTCCGTATTATTAAATTATTTGCTTAGGTACTCGAAATAAGGTGAATTCTTTTGTTATTCGGTGGTTTAATAAAGTAATAAATACTTTCTATTTTTTTAATTCAAGTTAAATGCATTTGAAAAACATGATTTGTTAAGAAAACAAGAATAATATTTAAAAACATATGAATAACTATCGCATAACATACATGTAATGTAGCCTAGAACCATATCTAACACGTCAGCTTTCAATCGTAAAAAATCGCATTGCAATCGGTCGTTCCGTTCAAAAAATATGACACTTATGACAGGTAGACACATAGTGAGACACTTCAAGTTCTGAAAAGTTGGCAGAGTAGCTGAAGATACTAAGCCCTATGATGTGATAGATGGCCAACCTATAACCAGTCTAACACTCAATCATTCTCGGAAATTTTTGTTTGTAAAACCTAAATGAAGTTAAGTCCAATACCAAACTCCGAGACCACAGAAGCAAGAAAAAGAGAGTGAAAGAGGGAAAATACAGTAAAATAAATTTACTTTATTGATTACTTCTTATTAATCCATTTTTAACCAGTCTAGTATCTTCTTATCTAATCGTAGACTTAAATAATCTAAGATTCATCCTGGTATTATTGTATCTGCAAGACAGTTTATTTATTAAACTTATTCTTACTTTACTTTAAAGTGGCTTAAGTTTAGAATAGATTTCCATTCAAACTTTATCTCCCATTACAGTCCTTAAGTGATTACATTTTGGAAATAAATAGTCGTTATTTGAAACCGGTTCTTAAACTATATGTATTTCAAATTTCATCGAAACCGATCCAGCTGTTTCGCCGTGAAACGAGTGCGGTGATTGTTATGACTTTTGAGTTCCAATGCCATGTATTACCTGCCTTATTCCAAATCGCCAAACAAGGAAAACTGGTAAATAACGCTCATATTTAGTTGATATTCCACGTAGCACACGTACCTACATACCAGAACCAAAAGGTTTGCTATTTCTTTCATTTCTCGACTTGCAAAGATTGAAATTTGCTTCCAATGCCGAACGTCCAGAGATTTACAAGTCGAGCGTTTTCAAAGCAACCTTTGAAACTTGCTTTGAAAACGCTCATTCACTGTTAGGTTCCTTCCAACCTAGTCTTTGAACTCAGCGTTACTTTTGAATAAGTGAACTGTGTGTTCTTGTGCTACGACATAATAATGAAATATTATACGCTTATAACATAAGATTCGAGTACAATCAAAGAATTTTGAAGTGAAAACTTCTGCGGCGTTGTGCACTTTTTTTGGAATGGGTAGAAACTTCTAAACTCGCGTCAGGACACGTGACCTGATCAAAAATTCGTAAGACGGATGGAAAGTAAACAGCTGGCGAGGCGTCGGAGAGGAAGTATCCATCTCTCTACGGCGCGGCGTAAATATATGCCTGCGCCTGCAGTCTCGTTTAGACGGCGCAGGGCGCTCGCGCGAATGTTCGTGTTGTCATGTTTGTGTACGATAGCGCAATAAATAAATATTGTATTCCACAACATAAATGATAGTACTTTTATACTAATTAAGCAATTCGTGCAAAATGATTCCCTGACCATTCTAAAATATCAAAAATGCACAACGTTAATATTCAAGTTTTCACTTCTGCCGGCACTACCGGAGTGCAACCCGTCGTTTTTTTTAAAAAAGCATTCCCTAAAAGTCTACAATAGGGGTTGAAAGTTTGTATGTAATCGTAACTAATCTACACTGACAAAGATAAAGGCAAACAGCTGCTGGTGTGTGTGTCGTTGTTATTCTACTCGTCAAACTCTTTTATCTAAAACATATACTCTATTAGTATTACGTAAATATCGGCACCTCCCACGTATAACGTCGGAACTCAGTTTTTGAGAAAGTTGATGTTTTTTGTTACATTACGGCCTTGGATTGATATTTATCTATGTAGAGTGGGAATTGGGCCCTTCGACTAGTTGTAGCTCACTTTATTTAAAAGCATTCATAAAAACATATTTACATTACATTACTTATATATTATTATTTTATTGCCGAATATATTTTGTATTTCTTACTGTAATTGTATTCCCTGTTTTTAGGGAAAAACCATAAACCATAACTCATCTATTATTATTCTTTAACTACCTGCATGTTTCGTTTATATAATTGTCATACATTAGGATGCTGTTGAGAAAGGATATGCTTATGTATTTGTTATGTGTTTTTTTTTTTGCAATGTTTGATGAAGGTGATTTATTGTGTTTAAGTGATATATTTTTAAGTAGGTCTTGTATGTGCTTGTGATAAATTATTATAATGTATTTTAACTGTTGACGTATTTCAAGTGTAACGAATGTACCTACGAAATAAAGACATTGAATTGACTTGAAAAAAATTAATTGAACATTCGTGTGCGAATTTTTAATGTGACTGGTTTTTTTAAGCTATGTTTATTTTTTACTATTACTTTATTAATAAGAAAATGTGTAATTATTAACACAAGTGCTCGCCCGTTGTTCGAAATTCAAACCATAATAAATTTTAATATCTTGTTAATAAGAACGAAATCTTCATTTCTCAAGACCAACTACTTTGTTACCAAACTTTTTAGTACCTACGCCATCTGTGATCTTTTATCGTCATCATCAATATATTTGTTTGTGTGTATCAAATGCATGGTAGTGTTTTATTTATTGATTTTATGTACTTTATAAGCATTGTTTTTTAAAAATATTAGCGTTCTGCACTGTTCCGCGCAGCGTTCTTCAAGTGCGCCAAATTTCATGCTCCTGCGTCCGCGCAATTTTTGTAAAATGGGTCCAAAGTATTGGCATCACGTATTAATATAGGTACAGTTCGTAACTTATTTCAATTGTGTTATTCTACGTAGTAAATAAATCATGATTTGCCTTTACAAACTGACCATACTGGTTAATACAGTTAATGTATGGTTTTCCCGTATTTGTCCGGGTCCTCAGTGTAGAATAGACTATATGCCGTCCTGCCTGGCAGTTCATAAGAGGCAAGCAAAGCGAAACGGGTCATTGCCAACATGACCGCTGCTGGTAAACGTGCTGTGCAGTAATTTGGGTAAGAATGTACCACCATACCTATCCCTGCCGCCATTTGTGTAGATTTGCACACACTTAAAACACCGGCCACTGGACAGCGGCGCACCTGTAACATCTATGGTGACTATAAACTGCGAATACCTCTTACTATCAGTGGAACCGTGTGCTTGTTGGCTATCTTTTGCCATAAGAATGTAGACAAGTAATGTGGGAACTCTTAAAATATCACAACTTTCGTCATACGACCCTATTCTTAATAAACGTCGACAAGCAGTAGGTACGCCATTTTGTGATAACGGCCATTTCCGGTTCTGTTTTTTAACGTTTTATTCAAAATCCGTATCGTTAGGTTTTAAAGCAATATTGTATCCGCCAGTTTATCAAAGCGGTCATTTTAATAGCTACACATTAATTACGTATAAGGAATGTCTTTCCTATGATATTGGAAGGCAAACAAGCAGACCGATTTCCTGATGGTAAGAAATTCACGCCGCCTAGAGACACTAAAGGTGGTAATGGTGCATTGCCAACCTGAGGCCAGGATGTTAGGCTTCGAGCAAAAGTAAGTTTATCGGCTGCCTTACCCTCCGAACTGGAACACGTTAACGGCAAGAAAATATGTAATTGAAAGTTTTTTGTAGGATTAGTAAGGTGCAGTAAAACTGCAAAAACCCGAACCGAACTGAAAATTTACCTAGCCATGCTTATTTAAGAGAAACGCTTAAATTACACAGGTTTTGCTTAATATTTAAAAAAAGTTTTTAGGATGTGGTCTCTTAACTTCTTGACTACCCGTGTACGATCCCCGGGTCAAGCAACAATATTGTATTTTCTAATAAAAATAACGTTGTCCGGGATTGGATTTTGTGACTTAGTGTCTTCATCCAGTCATGGGTGCCCTGCCTACCCTTTAGGGGATATGGGCGTGAAAATACGTACTTATAATTTTCATAGGGTACCTATCATTGAAGGTTCTTTTATACAATAAAACGTCAAACTTACCCATCTTTTTCCTTCGGGGTTAAAAGGTTAATAACTAATGGAAATCTCTTCTGTGACCACTTTTACTACGATGAAAAATAACAGTTTAAAATTAACTGCTGACTCTGTGAATTCGATTATTGTCAGAGTAATTTATAGTTGAAGTATTTTTCATTCCATTTATTCAATAAGAGTTACTTTGATCGAGGATAAATGCGAGTAAAGTGAGTTTTTTTAAGGATACTTTCAAACAATTCAATCCTTAAACCAAAAATAATTTAGAAGTAGTAAAACTGCAAGACCCGACTTCAATTTCAATACGTATATGACTTTTTTTTTACATTGGAAGGCAAACAAGTCGATGGATTTCCTGAAGGTAAGAGATTCACGCATTCTAGAGTTATATCATCAATGTATACACAAAAATTAAGTATTTTTCTCGAGTTTCATTGGGTTCCATCATCAGATTCAAACTTAGAGGTAATGGGACTACCTCGAAAGTAGGCTCTTTCGTACAAAAAAAGAGTTTTTAAAATCGGTTCAGAAATAACGGAAAAATCGTTAACAAATTTAAAAAAAATAAAAGAACTAAACATATAACCTTCTCTTTTTTGCAATTCGCAAAAAACTGTTTAGTCTGATGCAAGTAAAAAATTACGTAACCAAATTTTGGATGTGTTTGTAATTATTATGTTAGAGCAAAAACATAATTTGTATTTTATCTCAGCACAGTGACTGTAGCTTGGCTTGTTTATTATACAGCGCTTTTACAAGCTATAACCGTAAACATAGTACTGTGCTTTCTGTATCCTGTATTTTGTACACTGAATATCAGAACTCTGAGGCCATGTTTCATTATAACATATGAAGCTTTTAGTTTTGATTTGTGTTTTGAAATAATTTGTGACAGACGACACTCACAGTTATTTTTAACCTTCAACTAAAAGGATGTAACATTTTGATAACTCACTATATCCATACATAAGTAAGAGTACTATTTAAATTATGTGCTTCGATATTCGTCAAGCTTCGAAAATCCAAATGTATTTTAAAGACTATATAGAGTTGTTATACACATAATTAATCATTGTGCTTAAATTTTAGATAAGGCAAGCCAATATAAAAACAAAAGTATAAAGTGTAAAAAAACGGGTTAAAAAGTATAAAGCTGAAGCGCATAATTTAAATAGCAGCACTGTATGTACGTATGTATTAAGGTTGCAATCTAAAAACGGTTTTAAAAATATTCATTCCTTAAAAAAATAAACAAAACCGGTGTAATTTGACCGTTCTCCCCTAAACAAACACGGCCAGCTAAATGTTCAATAATAAGAGAAGAACAAACGTTGCTGCGCTCCCACACGTTGACCCAAATTACCCCACTTTACATGCAAATTATCCACACAACAACCATTTCCATACGATCGGCAGTTCATTTGAAACTGCTATTGTTTTTCCACGTTGAATGTATTTACCTGTCGGTAGCAGTGTCCAATATTCATTAACTATTGATGTAACGAAACGTTGTTAAGTTTTCATGTTGTATTTGTATCTTCACGTCTATACCAAAGAGGTTGGTAAAGGCGCAAACAGGTTACTCACGACTAGCCGAAGACACTAAATCCTACAACATAATAGGTGTCAATTCTAGATGTCAAATAAAACAAAAAAATGGTCTGAAGGTCTATTCTTACTCGTATCTAATCCTGGGCAACGATGATTTATTAGAAAACATTTTTTTCTTTTTTTCGTTTTTGTTACCCGACCCGGGGATCAAACCCGGAATTTCATACTGGACTGTTTTAGTTTTAGGCATGGACGTAAACATCTACCATTACACATGCCATAAGTCAAATTAAGTTTGCAATAAGTTATCCAATTAAGCAAAATCGAACTTGAATTAATCAAAAATATATTTAAGCCCATATCCCCGAATAGGTAGGCAGAGGCACAACCAAGGCACCTACGACTAGCCAAATACAATAAGTCCCACAATGTGATACGTAGCAAGCCAATCGCCAACTGGTCATATATCCAATCCCGAGCAACATTTTTTTATTATAAAATTAAAAAAAAATCTTTTTGTTGCCCGACCCGGGAACCGGCCCATAGACCTCATGAAGTTAAGTCCAACACCTGGACCGCTAGACTGCAATTAATCATAAGAAGTTACGGCCATAAGCCATAGAAAGTTACACCTAAAGTGCCGGCCTAGGGCATTGCTTAAGTGCTGGTCTTTACTACTCATGCTCATTCAGTAAGATAAAGCAAGCAACGAAATACGCAATACACTCATTTCTTCATGAATAAGTAAATAAATAAATATTCATGAAGAAGTTACACAATGTAATTTCAAAGAAAGTAAGTTATATACTTTGTTATGGGCTACTTTGTCCACGATTTATTAATACACAGAAATACTTAAATATAAATACATACATATCTTCACGAAAAGTCCCTTACGGGGTAGGCAGAGAGTATCGAGTGCCAGACCTCACGATCCTAACAAACCTGTCTTGCTTCCTTCACATTCATTACCCTTTTCATACAAACACGCCGGTTTCGAAGACTGATATTATTAAGACTTAATACTTAATTCAATAAACACCTAGATTCCAAAATGCCGACATCCAAAAGTTGCGAAACATGCCTGCCCTAGACGGGGATCGAAACTTAGCCTCGGGGTTGGTTGGTGGGGTTAGGCGGGTTAGCTAGCACCTCGACAAACGAGGCGATCAAAAGAACTTTACTTGTTTCCTTTAACCGAACAAAAGTTACTAGTTTTACTCGATATATAAACGAAAATCAGTAATTTAAAAAAATACTTTCAAATCAGTAACTTAAAAACATACTTTCAGTGTCATTACCGTCTATTCCTGTCGCTCAACCAAAGTTACATGCTGTTATGATTGAGACTTTTCTGAAATATATAACTGTTTTACGTTGTAGATTCTCCATCTTTAGTAAAACAAAAATAAATAAATAAATAATAATAGTAAATATACATGATTATTTCTTTATATTGTTTCTATGTTTAGGTTATTTATTTATTGTGCATGATGCCTCCTACTGTTTCATCACAGATTCTAAATTTTAGGGTTGGTTGGAAGAAATCTGTAGACCTAGAGATAAGCCCACCTTTTGTGCATTTCTGTTTATCACTGTCCATATTTTAAGTCATAAATTATGTACAATAAAGAATTAAATAAAATAAAATAAGATTATTGTGCAACACCTATTTATTTGATACTTTCTTTGAATATAGAGAGCAAATTTATTTTTTTCACAAAAGAACATTTATTGGCTCTATTGTTATTTTTTAAGTTTCAAAAAGATTCAATTTATTAACCAAATAAGTTCATTGATAGCTTTTGTAACAATTTTATTATTTCCTGTTCGGAGAGGCAGAATATTTTTACTACACAGTAATGTATTTCTGAATCAAATAACCATTCAACCGTCCATCTATAAGCCATTGAGATGAACGGCTCGATTGCGATGTCTATATTTAATTTGTTTTTCTTTTTTGTTATTTTTCTTTTTTACAGATTTGTTTATGTTAAAGCATCTTCACGCCCATATCCCCGACGGGGTAGGCAGAGGCACAACAAGGGCACCCACGACTAGCCGAAGACACAAGTCCCACAATGTGCTAGGTGGCAAGCCTATCGCCAACCGGGCACATATCCAATCCCGAGCAACATTTATTATTATAAATTTTCGAAAACCACGTTCCTTTTTGTTACCCGTCCCGGGAAACGAACCCAGGAGTAGAAAAAAAAATATATTGTGTTCACTCATTTTTACGAAACAGAACTCTAAATAGGACATTCATGGTATTGTATAAAATACCTGCACCTACAACGGCACGCGCGGATATGACGGACATTTCTTTATTAGAAAATTGGAAAACCCAATTTTCTTTTTTGTTGCCCGACCCGGGATTCGAACCTGGGACGTCATGCAGTCAAGTCCAACAACTGAACCGCTAGACCACAGAGGCGATGTTGTTTATGTTACTGCCAGTAAATTTTATAAATTGTTTAAGAATTCGCACTCCTATTTGTTAAGTCCATTTAAAAATAAGTAAGTATCTTCACTCCCATAGGCAGAGGCATAACCATCCACGACCCACGACTAGACGAAGACACTAAGTCCCACAATGTGATAGGTGGCAAGCCTATCGCCAACTGGAAACATATCCAATCCGGGGCAATTTTTTTTATTAGAAAATAGAAAAAAATAAATTTTCCTTTTTTTACCCGACTCAGGAATCGAACCCGGGACCTCATACAGTCAATTCAACACCCGGAACGCTAGACCACAGAGGCGATGCGCAATTTCTTTTAAAATACGCAGTATACTCTATTACTATTGATAGGCGATAGGCTTGCCACCTATCACATTGTGGGACTTAGTGTCTTCGGCTAGTCGTGGGTGCCCTGGTAGTGCCTCTGCCTACCTCTTTGGGGATATGGGCGGGAAAATACTTACTTACTATTGAGATAAGCAGCTGATAGTGTTGTGCAGCCTGTCACAGCCGCTCTAATGATATTGTTTAGAAATGTAAACTTGTTCCGGCCCTGATGGTACGGTACGTCGATAGGATAGACACTTGCACATTACTGTCTACAGGACAGCAACGCACCAATAGCATCCATGACGTTAAGAAGACAGTTATCTCTTACTATCAAGAGATTGCTTGTTCTTTTAAAAAAATCTTTAAATCCATAATTTAAAAATGAATCGCTAAATGTGTTGGTAAGCGCATAACTTCCGAATGACTGGACCGATTTGGCTAATTATTTTTGTACTGTGTTAGTTATTGCCAGGACAAGGTTCTTATCAAGAGAAAAACTGGGAAAATTGTAGAGAAAATGGGAAAACAATATTTTAATGATTCCCATACAAACTGAACGGGTGGAACGAAGTTCGCCGGGGCAGCTAGTATCATTACATAAATTAATACACAAAGCCAGGGTCATAATTTAATGGAAAAATAAACTCGGAATCACTTTTAATTAATAAATGTTGATTGAATTCAGTTTGTAAATACATTTTGTAAGCTTTTTTTTATAACATTGGAAGGCAAACAAGCAGACGGATTTCCTGATGGTAAAAAATTCAAGCCGCCTAGAGACACCAAAGGTGGTAATGGTGCGTTACCAACCAGAGGCCGGGATGTTAGGCCTCGAGCAAAAGTAAGTTAACCGGCTACCTTACCCTACGAAACGGAACACGTCATGACTACTATTTTTGAAAACAAAACAAAATTAATATCGAAAACAGGGGCTATCCACGTTACGGTTTCTATATTTGTACAGCCTAAAACAATAAACAAGCAGACTATTGTGTTGATAATTGTATTTCACACTATGTATTTGATTAAATACAGCTGTCCAATTCTAACTATGCATGGCTGATGAAAGGACAGACAAAATAGTTATATAGTTTTAGATATTCATGAAGATTGATCGCCTCTGTGGTCGAGCGGTCCAGGTGTTGGACTTGACTGCATAAGGTCTCGGGTTCGAATCCCGGGTCGGCCAACAAAAAGAAAATTGGATTTTTCCAATTTTCTAATAATAATAAAAAATGCTGGTCGGGATTGGAAACGTGCCCGGTTGGCGATAGGCTTGCCACCTATCACATTATGAGACTTAGTATCTTCGGCTAGTCGTGGGTGCCCTGGTTGTGCCTCTGCCTACCTCTTCGGGGATATGGGCGTGAAGATACTTTTTTTATGAAGACTATTCAGCATATTTGAAACCTGTATCGCCTTAAGTATCATCAATACATAGTATAAAACAAAGTCGCTTCCTCTGTCCCCATGTCCTTTGTATAATTACGCAACAGATTTTGATGCGTTTTTTAGTAGATAAAGTGATTAAAGTATGATATGATAAAGGAAGATTTATATGTATACTAGCTGACCCAGCAAACTTCGTATCGCTTGACATTAATGTTTAGACAGTAGCGCAGTCTGTCGGATCCGATGTGAAACATTCCAAAATCAATTAAAAAAACATTTTCTAGTAGACCAAATTGTGAATCTAAACCATTCTCGAATTCCCTTGAACACGCACAAAAACTTTCATCAACATCGGTCCAGCCGTCTAGAAGGAGTTCAGTGACATACACACTCACAGAAGAATTATATATATAAAGACTAGCTGACCCAGCAAACTTCGTATCGCTTGACATTAATGCTTAGACAGTAGCGCAGTCTGTCGGATCCGATGTAAAACATTCTAAAATCAACAACTACTTATTAAAAAAAATAATTAAAAAAAAAACATTTTCCAGTGGACCAAATTGTGAATATAAATCATTCTCGAATTCCCTAGCACACATACAAAAAGTTTCATCGACATCGGTCCAGTCGTCTAGAAGGAGTTCAGTGACATACACACTCACAGAAGAATTATATATATAAAGACTAGCTGACCCAGCAAACTTCGTATCGCTTGACATTAATGCTTAGACAGTAGCGCAGTCTGTCGGATCCGATGTGAAACATTCTAAAATCAACAACTACTTATTATTAAAAAAAATAATAAAAAAAAAACATTTTCCAGTGGACCAAATTGTGAATATAAATCATTCTCGAATTCCCTAGAACACATACAAAAAGTTTCATCGACATCGGTAAAGTCGTCTAGAAGGAGTTCAGTGACATACACACTCACAGAAGAATTATATATATAAAGATTACATAACCGTGCGAAGCCGTCGATAGTAAAGAATAAAAATCGACATAAGGAAACACATGTTGTAGAAAGGTGGTAACGAAGGGTATGCTGTGCCAAGGACAGCAAAGCAGCTACACTCTGGTTGTAGATAAATATGTATTTTCACGTCAAGTCCCTAGCGGGTTAATCAATATTCTATATACCTATATAAAAGAAAATCGTGTTAGTTACACTATTTATAACTCAAGAACGGCTAAACCGATTAGGCTGAAAATTGGTAGGGAGGTAACTTTAAACCGGGAGAAGGACATAGGATACTTTTTATCCTGTTCAATTGTGAGGCAACTGGGAAAAACAACATTTTATTTTTCCCATACAAACTGAACGGACGGAACGAAGTTCGCGGGAGCAGCTAGTTTTTCAATAAATTTACGTTTGTGTCACACAATTAAACTGCCAATAAGGTAACTTCCATTGTTATATCAAAAATATTAGCCATTAAAGCAATCGCTTTTAAATTAGTTCATTCGGTTCAGTGTCCTCCGACAAAGAAAGTGGGTTGCGAATGATTAATGAATGGTACGGAGATGAACAGTGGGGGACATTTTTGAAGATCATTTCATTTGCACAAAAATATTTCTAATGGAAATTC
>NJDD01000006.1:36002-57563 GCA_002245505.1 Calephelis nemesis
TTCACCCACGACTAACCGAAGACAGTAAGTCCCACAATGTGATAGGTGGTAAGCCTATAACGAACCGGACACATATCCAATCCCGGACAACTTTATTTTAATTAGAAAATATACATTTCCTAATTTTTTTTGTTGCCCTACCCGGGGATCGAACCCGGGACCTCAAGAAGTCAAGTCCGACGCCGCACCGCCAGCCCACAAAGGCGCATAACAAACCAAAAAAACTAGTCGAATATATAACCTCGTTTTTGAAGTCGACAAAAGTTTTCTCTGGAAATTTCCTAAATACAACTCACATTTACGCGAATACTCTCTATATGTAAACTAATTTCAAACACGGAACTTTACTTCAAGGTTCAATATTAAACAACATATTCATCGACAACAGGTACCATGTTCCGAAATCGATGTTTACGTTGTTTGTTCAAAGATAATTCAACATCTGGAATAAGCCGTTGTTTTCGTGTGACGTTTATTATTGTGAGAACAGTTTTAGCAAAAGATTATTTTTTGAATACATCCGCTGTGTGCATCAAGCAATAATAACACCGGAGGCTTACCCTCATAATAAGGACCTGATGTCATTTGCAAATATTGCTAACTCACTCTAATGTACTGACCTCTCTTTCGTTTTGTTTTTTCAAGTGAAAACTTCTTTAGTGGCGTTGCGCACTTTTTTTGGAAAGGGTAAAAACTTCTAAACTCGCGTCTGGAAATGTGACTTGAAATTTCGTAAGATGAAAATTCGTAAGACGTAAGAAGAAGGGCGCTTGAGCGAATAAGACGGCACAGGGTGCTTGCGCGAACGTTCATGTTGTCATGTTTGTGTACGATAGCGCAATAAATGAATATTGTATTTTACCACATAAATGATAATTCTTTCATACTGACAATTAAATTCGTGCATAATTATTCCCTAAACCTTCCAAAATATGAAAAAAGCACAACGTTAATATTTAAGTTTTCACTTCTGCCTACACTCTCGGATTGCAACCCGTAGTTTTTTTTTTCTAATTGGGCACTAGCGTTACTATTGCCATTAGTCGAGTCGTAATTTGAAACCAGTTGCCTGAGTTTACAAAATCGGACTTAAGTTATACAAAATTAGTCATAAGTTATTAAAAGTATCTCAGGGTTTGTCCTGAGCCTCATTGCTCTAGCTCATTTCACAAGATTTGGCGGCAACAGGGAAAATGCATGACGCACTAATTTCTTCACGATTATTTTATTTGTGTGTAAAATAAGAATAAAAAAGTTACTAATTTATAACATTTGCTCTTTACTATAAATTAAGAAATAGACAATCTTGTTCAATATAAATTAAAGAAAAGAAGAAAAGAAAAGAAAAAATATTTATTTGCGTAATATGTGTGTTACAAAGATGTTACAAAATTATTTAAGCGTTTCAACATATTCTACCAACTTGTGGTGTGCAAATATTTAATAGGTTTTAATCAAATTACTAATTTTAATTATTTAGTTACAATCTACAACACACTGTATTTTGTACTTATTACATGATTATTTATTAATACAAAAAATTTTTAGAATGTAAATAAATTTATCCCTATTTACCGTAAACTACTATTTTTTAAAGCATTAGCGTATTTCACACATATTTCAAGAAGGTCAAGATACAGATGAATAAAATACTTTGTAAAATTACTATCAATTTCTTAAGAATTTCAAATCTTTTTAAAAGCTCACTGCAATCAGTGCTCCATTCATATTAAAAATAGACGAAAACCAATATTCACTTGTAAACTTATGGCAAAGTTTAAATTTATGCTCACTGCCAATAGAGGTAATCTAAATGTTGTTGACGTCTTATGGCGATCCTGAGATAAATTGGAAATAGAAAGTTGTAGGAACTTTTGATCTCAGCGAAGAGGGTCCAACTGAAAGTGACAGTCAGGCCTCCATTTGAGGGCGAATGAACTTTCCAGGGAATATTTCCAATCTTAACCTTACACTCAGTGAAATTGTGTGGAAAACGTGTTTCATGTTTTATATCATCCGGTTTTGCTTTCATACACGTCCATGTATTCAAGATTTGAAGTTAAATTCAGAAAAACTTAAGAAAATTTAAAGACTCTTTCTTGCAACAGGATTTGCTATTTTAAAATGCCGTCATTTTTTTTATTAGCATTTTCTTATTTGTGATATAAAATTTTCTTTGGCGATGTTGTGCGCTTTTTATTATGGATAGAAAATGGTTAACTAGCGTCAGAATTAGTGACATCCAAAATTCGTAGGATGGAGGTTGAGCTAAACCACTGTATGTTGTCTCCTCATTTCATGCTCTGATTTTTGATGATGATGATGATGATCACATGAATAATACACATGCTGCATGCACCTCCCACAACACGCGAGTATTTCACCTCATAAATGATAGTTCTTTTAAACAGCAATTTGTGCAAAATCCCTAACCATAACTAAAATATCAAAAAAACACAACGTAATTTTAAAGTTTTCACTTCTATCTTCACTCCCTGCAATCATTTTTTTTATTTCCGAAAATCTGAACAAAATTAGTTCAGTATTTTTTCCGTGATACATGAACCAACATAAAGACGGTAACAGACAGACTTGCACAGCCTACCACCCCATCCATAAACAATTGACACACCTACAATACCTAAGTGTCTATAGGCATCTGTTGTTTCTAACACCAGGAAAACTGTTTATATTTTACTAGTGGTCGTCCATTGGTCGAAATCTTGTTGATAAGAACGCCATCTTCATTTCTCAAGACCAACTACTTTGTTTCAACACTTTTTAGTGCGCCATCTGTGACCTTTTATCGTTAACATTAATATATTTGTTTGTGTGTGTTAAATGCACGGTAGTGTGGGTAATGTTTTATTTATTGATTTAATGTACTTTATAAGCATTATTATTGAAAAATATTAGCGTTCTGCATTTCTTCTACACATAAGCTATAAGTGTGCCAAATTTTATGCTCCTGCGTCCACGCAATTTTCGTAAAAAGGGACCCAAAGTTTTGGTATCACGTATTAATAATGTATAGATATATGGACGAAAAAATAAAAAACCGCTAGGCAAAAATTCCAAACAAATTTATATTACGGGGCACTTCTCTAAACGTGTAAATCCTGTCCCAATTATATTTTAACATTAGTAAAAATAAATATTAAAAAATCGTATAGTAATTGTGGGACCAATTACATGTTTTTTTAATACATAAAATAGTCTTTTAAATATAATGTGTCAGGAAAAATTAAAATTTTTTCGTCGAACATAAACAGTCTTTTCATATGACCGATTCGTTGGTCGAAGGCCTACCTTCAGCGGCCAACCTCGAGCCACGGGTGAAATTCCCGCCGAGGGCAGGCATTTTTGTAATGAACATTTCGATATCTGCATTTCTAGGTTTAGGTGTTTATTAAATTTGTTCTTGTAATCAGGCATTTCCATGTACTAGAAACTGGTTAACTAATACCCATACCTCGTATGAAAGTAAAATATAAATTTAATTTTACTTTGAGGTTTTAAATAAATAATAAATAAATATCCCTGGACTAGTCACACAAATTGAATCTAACCCCAAAGTAAGCAAATTATATGCTTGTGTTATGGGTCAACGATACTATTACATAGAATTACTTAAATAGATACCAGAATACATTTAATAAACACCCAGACCCGGAAATGCAGACATCTAGGGAATCGAACCCGAGCCTCGCGATTCGTTGATACAGTTAGGCGAGTACGCTAGCCACTCGACCAACGAGGCGGTCAAGGTTAAATTCAATTTGTGTAACTTGTCCAGGAATATTTTTGTATTACTCATATTAAGGCTTATTACATTACAATCATGTATATTTTGTTAGGGGCAGACATGTCCTGAGGAATTCCATGACTAACTCCAATCTATTTCGTCAAAGTGTTCCTTTGACGAAATAGATTGGAGTTAGTCACCACATGGATAGGACCATTTTAGAACAAACGCATTTAGGGAACTGAGAATTACTTCCATTACCTAAGCTGGCATTGTTTGTGACTTTGCTTTTGATTTCTTCTACAAACATATATAGGTATATATACGTATCTAGCTACCATTTTTAGGGTTCTGTGGCGAAAGGCAAAAAGGAAATCTTTGTCTGTCTGTCTGTCCTTCTGTCTGTTCGTCTGTATGTCACAGATTTTTTTTGGAATTTCTACCAGCTATGCTGTCAAACTTGGTATGAATTGCTTTAAGATTTGCAAATTAAAATAGAAAAACAATAATAAATTTTGGGGGTTTATCGTACTTAGAACTAAAACTCATTTTTTAAATCAAATCCATAAGTGTTAGTAATCTATGGATAGGTGTTTAAAAATGATTATGAGTTTTCACCTATATTTTTTTTCTAAACTGAATAGATCTTCAAAAATTTCCTAAGACACTTTCAAAGTAGAAAAATGTGCCCCCTCCCCTGTAACTTCCAAAATTAAAGAAAGTGAAACTAAAAAAATGTAAGTTGTACATTACCATGTAAACTTCCAGCGCAAATTGGTTTGAATGAGATCTAGTGAGCAGGTTTTTTTAAACAGGTGCTGTTATTTTCAATGTCAAGAGATAGCACTGTGAAATTTCGAATCACGCAACGTAAAGAAAAAGCTTTTAAATATACTTAATGTCTGATAATAGGTATTAATCCGCACAATTGCAAATGTGTAATTAAAGATTATTTGCTGCAGTAGTAAGTCAAATTAACTTAAAGAACTTTAATAATTGTAGTAAGTCAAATTAACTTAAAGAACTTTATGTTAATTTGACTTACTACTACAATATAATGATTTATATTTTGATTACTGCTACGGAACCCTTCATAGAGTCCCTTTCGCACTTGGCCGCTTTATTTAATTTGCCCTGCCACATCATATATAGGGCATTATAACGCTTAAGGACATGTTCTTAGAATTTTATGCGAAGTATAAAAAGCTTTGTCAAGTCTATTTAGTTTGCGTTGTTGTTGCGTCGAAAAGCTCAGGTTTTCTTATTCTGATAGTTATTTCGACCTTCGTATATCTGTTCTGATCTGTTAGTACATACATACATACATATCTTCACGTCAAGTCCCTTACGGGGTAGGCAGAGAGTATCGAGTGCCAGACCTCACGATCCTGACAAACCTGTCTTGCTTTCTTCACATTCATTACCCTTTTCATACAAACACGCCGGTTTCGCAGACTCTTGACACCACCCTCGGATAATATCCGATTGATCTGATCGTGAAATGTCAGCCTTGGTCTCCCCGGGTACCTACATCCATCAACATTCGCATTGTATATTTGCTTTGTCAATCTTTCATCTGTCATTCTTTCCACATGCCCGAACCAGCGGAGCATGCCCTTTCGCATTTTAACACCAACACTTTCTTTCAATCCCACTCTTTCTCGGTGTTACGAATGCGGTCAGCGAGCGTTACACCACAGATTTTCCGTCTGTTAGTAAGTATATTATTTGTATTTGTTTTATGTCATTATCCTCATGTCAGCCACAGGACTGCAGAACAAAAGCCTACCCCATAGACTTACAAATCGACAGATGAAATAGAGGCCCCATCCAGCTGCATCCCTCCTGTCTTTTATGTATAACATCTAAATCCTGTACGTATTTTAAAAACATTACTAAGAAATGTGTTCAAGACCCGTAGTAAGAAGCATACTTGGCTAAGTAATGACAAAACGCTGTGCGAAGTACGACATTTAGCTATGCGTTTCTTACCTCAAGCCATCCAATTCATGAACAATACTTAGTTCAATAATTAGTTCTTAGTATTGTTCATGAATTGACGTAAGAAACACATAGCTAAATGTTGTACTTCGCACAGCGTTTTTTAGTTAAATAATCAGTTCTAAGTATTGTTCATGAATGTCGCCTCTGTGGTCGAGCGGTCCGGGTGTTGGAGTTGACTGCATGAGGTCTCGGATTCGAATCCCGGGTCGGCCAACAAAAAGAAAATTGGATTTTTCCAATTCTCTAATAAAAAAAATGTTGGTCGGGATTGGAAACGTGCAAGGTTTGCGATAGGCTTGCCACCTATCACATTATGAGACTTAGTATCTTCGGCTAGTCGTGGGTGCCCTGGTTGTGCCTCTGCCTACCTCTTCGGGGATATGGGCGTGAAGATACAATCTGCCATTATGCCAGGCAGCTCGTAAAAGACGAGCATAGACTTACCGTCACTAACAAGGTAGTAGAGTTCCACAGCGAATCGCCCGGATTGGTGCCACCGCCTTACCTATTCCTGCCGCCATAACGTCAGTGCTTGCCGTTGACGTGTGTTCGGCTTGTTGGTGCCCTGGTTGTGCCTATGCCGATATTTGAGGTGGTACGAGCGTGAAGATACTTCTTAGATTAAAGGAATAAATCCTCCAAGTAAACAAGTTAAAAGCTTCTGTTATGGGTTTTAGTCAACTATATCCTTATACATAGATTATCTGTTGCCCGTGGTGTTGGACGCGTGGTCCCACAGGAACATTGTTTCGGGATAAACACTATCCTATGACCTCAAACTGGATCTCAGCGATTTAGGGGCGGCGTCGAGAGCGGCTCGATCTAACACATAGATTCTTATTGAAGTGAACTGGATGTCAGCAGAGCGGGGGCGGAACGGTCTGGCCGCTGACATCAAGTTCGGGCATAGCTCGCCTCGAGGTAGTCCACTTTGAGCATCCAGTTTTTCGGCACCTGCACATTCGGCACCCAGCCTAGTCCACTTTGAGCACCAATTGGTATTTTTGGCACCCACGACTAGCCAATAAATTTGTGTCCACTTTGCGCACCTGCCAAAAATACCAATTGGTGCTCAAAGTGGACTAGGCTAGGTGCCGAACGTGCAGGTGCCGAAAAACTGGGTGCTCAAAGTGGACTACCTCCTCGCCGTCGCCCCGCAAATCGCTGAGATCCAGTTTGAAGCATATGTATCATTCAAAGTTAGCTTCTATGTGTGTACCAAGTGTCATGAAAATAGGTTCAGCAGTTTTTGTGTTAAGTAGTAACAAACAAACATACAAACTTTCGCATTAATAATATTAATAGGAATAGGATAGGATATACATAAAAACCGGAATAATTTTAATAAAAAATAAAGATCCATCAAGATCATAGTCAGACGTTCCGTGACGAGCCACAATCGATCAAGTGACGGATAAGGAAACACGAAGGGACCAGTTTTGGGACAAATACATTTGGATATCAGGACGTCGGGACGAATTCCATTAATTTAACTATGGCATAGTTTGTGGATAAATTTGCTCTGAATTTTATAAGGTAGTAAAACAAATGGAATCATATTTCATAACTTGGAGACAGCAGACGGTTCGTCTATAAACTTTTATAGTACGAGATCTAAACTCATAATTGTTGTGTTCATCTATAAATAATACAAATGTTAATATACCACTTTTTATGACAAAAAATGAAGGCGTAGAAATGAAAGTGTATTAATGCTATAGCAGTTGAATTCAAGCAATTCCTTTCATGAATGGACCATCAGTCTTCCTGTGTCAGGCAGCTCGTAAAAGGCGAGCATAAGCTTACAGTCATTGACAACATGACATCTTACAAGGTGGTAGAGTTTTGCAGCGACTCGCCCAGGTTGGTACCACCGCCTTAACTATTCCTGCTGCCATAACGTCAGCGTTTGCCGTAGACGTGTTCCGGTACGGAGGATAAGGTAGCCGGTAAACTTACTTTTGCTCGAGGCCTAGCATCCCGGACTAAGGTTGTTAAAGCACCTTTACAATCATTGGTGTCTCTAGGTGGCATGAATTTTTTTACCATCAAAAAATTTCCGTCTGCGTGTTTACCTTCCAGTATCATTAAAAAAGTGTATAAATTTTGTTATTGTATATGACAACAGTTTTTGTGGTCTAGTGTTGTTTATACTTTTCTTATCTATATATTAATACGTGAAGCAAAAACTTTGAACCCCTTTTTTAATTTGGCACCCTTATAGTTTATGTGTAGGAGAAGTGCAGAACGCTAATATTTTTCAATAATCATGCTTATAAAGTACATTAAATCAATAAATAAAACATTACCCACACTACCATGCATTTGACACACACAAACAAACATATTGATGATAACGATAAAAGATCACATGGCGCCCAAAAATTTGGGAAACAAAACAGTTGGTCTTGAGAAATGAAGATGACGTTCTTATCAACAGGATATTAAAACGTATTATGGAATTTCGACCAACGGGCGACCACTTGTAAATGTTAAAGCTCCGTTATCTGTACTTTTCTGTCAAGAATCCATCAGGCTCAGCAGTTCCGTGACGAGACGTAATCAATTACGTCACGGATAAGGAAACACGCTATTCTAGGACAAACACATTAAGATATTGGGGTGCTAAGACAAAATGCTTTTAATTTAACTAAAGAATTACTTTTACTTAACATAACTTACTTTTGCTCGAGGCCTAACATTCCGACCTTAGGTTGGCAACGCACCATTACTACCTTTGGAGTCTCTAGGCGGCGTGAATTTTTTACCATCAGGAAATCCGTCTACTTGTTTTCCTTCCAATATCATAAAAAAGGATTTAGCCATCTAATTAATAAACATAGACTAAAGTACTCCAAGGTTTAAATTGAAATTGTAATCTTATGATTTGTTAAACTCACGGGTTTTACAACTTTACCGGGCTTTGATATTTATTACATTGCAATATAGACTATGATGTCAACTTAAACTTCGCAGTACTTTTAGTATAAGTTTAATAATAAAACAGTTGATAAAATACTGTAAAATTTAAAAGGTAGGACAACAAACAGCTAAATTTGGTGTTTAAGATATAGCAATCAGTTTGTCTATAAAATTTATAGTGCAAGATCCGAACGCATAATTGTTATGTTCAACTTTTAATCCAATTTCTATCGTCTAAATTAAGTGGGAAGATAGAAAAAAAAGGATTTTTAAGATCTAAAGTTTATTAATCGTATCTGTAGTCTAGCGGTTCAGTTGTCGGACTTGACCGCATGAGGTCCCGGGTTCGATTCCCGGGTCAAGCAACAAAAAAGAAATTGCGTTTCTCCAATTTAAAAAAAAAATGATGTTGACCGGGATTGGATATGTGACCGGTTTGGCGATAGGCTTGCCACCTATCACATTGTGGGACTTAGTGTCTTCGGCTAGGCGTGGGTGCCTTGGTTGTGCCTCTGCCTACATCTTCGGGGATATGGGCGTGAAGATACTTTTTTAAAGTTTATGCGACGGGTAAAACTGTCTCTTATAAAATGTACGGGTCAGTGAATTGACGTATGGCTACATTATTGTGGTTTTGCAAAGAAACTAGACTTCACACAATAGGGAAAACTTTACGCTAGTAGCATTCCAGTATCTTGTTACATGGAACTTTTGTATGGAGACTACTTGGAAATGTGGCTAAGTACTTAGCTTAAATAAAAAGATTTACATTTAATGTACTTAAAACCTTAGTCCCAGGTCGGGTAACAAATAGAAAATGTTTTCTTATATTTTCTAATAAAAACTTGGTTGCCCGGGATTGAGGCATCATGTGCGAGGTTAGCAATGTCTTTTAGAATTTATGTGGGCATTTAGGCCGTGTTGGTCCAGGTCCAACAAGTAAAAAAAAGGTTCATCACGCCCATATCCCCGAAAAGGTAGGCAGAGGCACAGCCAGGGCACCCACGAAGATACTAAGTCAAACAATGTGATAGATGGCAAGCCTATCGCCAACCGGGCACACATCCAATCGCGGGGAACATTTATTTAAATTAGGAAATTTAAAAAAAAACACATATTCTTTTGTTGCCCGTCTCGGCAATCGAACCCGGGACCTGATGAAATCAAGACCACAGAGGCGATTTCTGAATAGAATAGACTATCTACCTTTTTGCTAGGCAGCATATAGGAGGCAGATACTAGTTAAAATTTAGGTAATCATTAACAAGAACACTGGTGGTAGACCACTAGAGTGTTCTACCACTATCTATTCTTACGTACTAATTGACTCAGTCATGTTCCGGCTTTTAGGGTAGGGTGACTTGGGCGTTAGGCCTTACATTCCTACCAACCGACAGCGAAGCACCTGTAACATCTATGGTGTCTATAGGCCATGGTTATATTTTACCATCAGGAGGTTTCCTGACCTCTCACTTAAAGTAACATTAGCATCCTTACTCCAACTTATATAATTCCAGCAGCCCGTACCAAGGGACAATGTTCTCTGTTATTATACATATAAACCTCTTCAATCACTCTATCTGTTAAAAAATCGCATCGAAACCCCTTGTGTCGTTTTAATTATAGTATCATACATAGAGACAGACAGCGGAAAGCGACTTTATACAAGACAAGATTAATTTATGTGTTACTAAAGTGGTCTAGCGGTACAGTTGTTGGACTTGACTGCAAGAGGTCCCGGGTTCGAATCCTGGGTCGGGCAACAAAAAGAAAAAAAAATCTAATAAAAAACACACGTTGCTCGGGATTGATGTGCACGGTTGGCGATAGGCTTGCTACCTATCACATTGTGGGACTTAGTATCTTCGGTTAGTCGTGGGTACCCTGGTTGTGCCTCTGCCTACCTGTTCGGGGATATGGGCGTGAAGATACAAGATTAATTTAGCGTAAACGTTTAATACATATTACGACCTATATATTTTAACACGGAGTCTATTTTAATGCTCATTTAAAAGAGGCTATACGCGTGTCCTAAATCCTCACATAATTCTCATTTGAATCCTATTTACCTCTAATTAGGGTTGCTAAATCTGAGGATAATATAATGGACCATCAAAAGTCCGAGAGATGGAAAAATAAGGTTTGACTAATGACTGTAATTTTTTATCTTACCTACAAAATTACTTTCAAGGGAGAACAAAGGTACTTCACTTAATGTAGCATTTAGATATGTTTGTAATTTCGTCTTTCTTTTTCCCTTCTTTGCTATTTAGCTGCATATCTAACTAAAGAAATAAGTGTTAGTATTAATTTGAATATTTAAAAGAGCAGTCGACACTTGCAGTCTCTACATAGTATAAAACAAAGTCGCATTCTCTGTCCTTATGTCCCTTTGCATGCCTAAATA
This sequence comes from Calephelis nemesis, assembly GCA_002245505.1. Taxonomy (NCBI): domain Eukaryota; kingdom Metazoa; phylum Arthropoda; class Insecta; order Lepidoptera; family Riodinidae; genus Calephelis; species Calephelis nemesis. The sequence goes on from NJDD01000006.1 coordinate 47,081, forward strand.
TTTCAAACTACGCGAAAAGTTTTGATGCGTTTTTTTTAATAGATAAAGTTTACATGTATATTTTATACCCGTGCAAAGCCGGGGCGGGCCGGTAGTCAAATATAAATGAACAAATCGACTAAGAGTTTTTCATTAAAACTGTTCAAAATCATTTACTTTTAGAACTCGTTGTACTTACTTCAAACACATACAAAACTTTTAAAAATTTCTTGCACAAAAAATACCCACAATACCACAAACGCAATGAGAATCTTTACGCTTGTATTCCCATGATTAGTCGGAAATTAATCCTTCAGTCAAATAGGTTTGCGACATTTTGCTAACCGTGAACCAATCCCTAGCCACGTTGATCTTTATTAAAAAAATAAAAAATGTTTAGTTGCCCGACACAAAATACCTTATGAAGACAACATTGACACTTGGCTTCTAAACTACTGATGTAATAAAATAAAAACAAAAATATATACAAAATAAAACTCCAGCTTATCTTGGACTAGTTTAAGCATCATCCAGACGGTTTTAATCACGCCTTCCACAAAGGTGACTTTGGTGGAAACTTTGAAACAAATCAAAGTTAGGATTAAATCTACATTTTATACCAATTAGCCTTTTTGCTGGGAAGATTAAAAAAATATCCGCTAGGGGCAGCACCGGTGGGGGGTACATATGTTTTGAATTTTCTATTGACAACAACGTTAAACATATATGATATGTAAAATTAATATGTATAATATATAAAATTTTATTTGAATTGATGGTGGTAAATGTCTAGCGGATAAACAGCGACGTATGAAATTACTCATTTGTGTCAAATATGGAAGACAATGCGAATGATTTGGTGTATTACTTAAGAGCAGACGTACAATCTTCTTTTCGAGTCACTGTGAAGTATAAAATAAGTATAGCTTTGGATAAGAATAGTAGCAAAATTATAAATGATCAGTGTCAGTGTCCAGCATCTCCTTCAGAGAACTGTTCTCATATTGTTGCTTTACTTTACAAACTTGAGGATTATACTGTACGTTACAGTTATAATGTACCCACATGCACATTAAAATTAAAAGAATGGAATAATGGCAAAAAATTAGGCAATAATCCAGACAATGTTTTAACTGTTAGCTATCCCACCAAACGTAAACACCTAAATAATAAGTTTTATTCTGAATAAAAAAACAATATTTAAATGATAACTACGATAAAAATCAGTTCATATCCAGATTTGTTTGAATAGTTCAAAGTAAAAAGGAAATTAGTTGTATGTGGAATATGTTGCTAAGCATAAAATATTATGATTACGATTTAAGTCTAGACGAACAGTTAATTTTAGAAATTAAAGTTGAGCCATTACTAATGAATTTAACTCCGATTTAACCTGGACCAATTTGAAATCGAAGTTGAACAAAATAGTTTACAAATAAAGTAATATTCTAATATTAATAAGACGTACATTTAACGTTGTTGTCAATAGAGAAATCAAAACATATGTACCCCCTCACCGGTGCTGCTCCAAGCGGATCTTTTTTTAATCTTCCCAGGAAAAAGGGCTAATACCAATGTTATCCTTGCAGAATACCTATAATAGGAGTACGGATAACATAGGAATTGATTTACGGATCTGACATTTCAAACAATTATCTTCCACAATTCAATTTTTTTTTAATTTGACAACCCTAGATTACAATAATAATATATTGTGACAGATCCCGAAGTCATAAACGTTAAACATGTCAGCGTAAGTATGCTGGCATTAATGAAATTAATATCTCATGAAAGGCAGTAAATATTAAATGAGGATGGTTTTAGTTAAATGGGAAACCCGTACGGGTACGTATTTAGACCATATCCGTTTATTATTAGAAAGCTCCTGCATGGTCCTTCCAAAATAGTAATTTAATTTTTTGAACAGTGTTCAGTATATATACATGTTAATTAAATTTTTGAAGTGAGAACTTCTTTAGCGGTAGGGTAAAATCTTCTTAACTCGCGTCAGATCGTAAGACGGCGCAAGGCGCATGCGCGAATGAGACGGCGCAATATCTCCAATAAAACATAGATTCATTGCTGTTTTGTGTAGACGAGCAATGTTCGTTATACAATTAATTTGTCGACGCTCCTAGCCGTCACGTGGTCTTAGTTTAGCGAGTTTTTGTCAAGCCAAACGTAGGTTATTGATATGAAAATATAATTTATGCATAAATGATAGTACTTTCATACTGGTAATTAAAGCAATTCGTGCAAAATTATTCCCAAACCATTCCAAAACATCAAAAATGAACATATTCTAGTTTTCACTTCTGCCGGCACTCCTAGTGTGCAAACCGTCTTTTTTTATGTGATATCTTGCCAACCAGCCACAAGCCAGCTACTCAGCCAGACGAGCTAACAAGCCCCACGGATCTTCTGAGTCATTATGGAGGCAGGAATAAGCAAGGTTGTGGATCCCTAGGCAAGTTGTACACAGCCCTCTTCCATCTTTTGTGATCTTGTTGGTTTTACCTTTATTTTAACCCGTGCTCCCCTCTTATGAGCTGTCTGGCAGAGACACAGATAGTCAGCGGCCCCAAACTAACTAACGCGCTAATAAAGAACCTTATGGAGTACATATTTAATCTCTACTATTATACTAAATGAAGTCAGATTTTTCTTAAAGGACACAAAGTTCGATAACCAAGCGGCCACTGTCATTATTTATCTAAAGCTAAAAAAATATAATGATAAAACTATATGATATCTGGATGAATTAGATAGTTTTTCAAATATTCCTGGAAGCTCAGACAATGTTTAAAAGATGGATAAAGAGTGGAAATAATATTTTAACTATTTTTTGAATATATGAAACCTTTGCATTGTTTCCTAAAGATACTGTAAAAGCGAAACTGGTTGGCTGTTACTATTATTTATGATTTATTAAAAAAATATACAAAGTGAAACAGTTGCAGTGTTTTTTCGTATATTAAAAGTAAGCAATAACGTTTCATTAAAGATTCAATATAATATTTTAACATTTCACTGTTATTAGTTGTCAATATCTGACAGAATAAAGTTCGCCTCGACAGCTACTAATTGGTAAAAATATCTCCACCTCATAAGACCAGTAAGCCTATGACTTACCATAGACAGGATATTGATGTTGGCCGCAAGCCAAGTTTTATTACAATCAGTATAAAATTACAAAATAACTAGATATCCGGAATGCAGAGAAACATTTGAATGTGCTGGTCACTTTTATCGTCAAAATTAAGTAGTATTCGTCATACAATTTAATCAGCCCTTAGTAGGCTGATTTCATAGAATATATTGAAAACGAGTGCAGTAAAACTTATTAAACGTAAAAAAAAGCATCTTCACGCCCATATCCCAAAAGGTAGGTATACCAAAAGGTAGGTAGAGGCACAACCAGGGCACCCACGACTAGCCGAAGACACTAAGTCCCACAATGTGAGAGGTGTCAAGCCTATCGCCAACCGGATACATTTCCAATCCCGAGCAACATTTTTTTTTATTAAAAAATGGGAAAAACCCAATTTTCTTTTTGTTGCCCGACCCGGGATTCGAACCCGGAACCTCATTCAGTCAAGTCCAACAACTGAACCGCTAGACCACAGAGGTGACAATATTAAACGTACCTTATCAAAAATAATCAGTATGGATTTAGAAAAGGCATGTTTACAGTATAATTCTGTTTTGACTTAGTTTAAAATTTAACTGAATATGTTAATAGCAAAAAGTATCCACTTTCAATATTTTTAGATATGAGTAAAGCGTTTGATTTTGTATCACATAAAATTTTGTTAACGACCGTTTGGGTTAAATTTAATGATAGTTTTAGGTACTATTTTATAATTGACAATAATTTATCTCTATCCCTTATAATTTACTTATCACGTAAAATGGTTTAATAATAAAATATTTACAATAACTGAAATATCTTTACACACATTTTTTTGATAAAAACTGCTTGCACTCCGGGAGTGGCGGCAGAAGGGAAAACTTGAACATTAACGTTTTGCATTTTTGATATTTCGAAATGGTTAGGGAATAATTTTGCAGGAATTGTTTTAATTATCAGTATGAAAAAACCATCATTTACATGGTAGAATAAAATATTCATTCATTGCGCTATCGTACACAAACATGACAACACGAACATTCCATAAAAAATCTATAAAAAGTGCGCAGAGCCGTTAAAGAAGATTGACATGATTAATAATTTACTAGACGCGTTTTTACGTTGTTCGCGTTTAAATTTGATTGGTGATATCCAGCCTCATACATTATGCTCTCTTACTTTGCTTAGCCATTATAATTCTGGTCAATTGCAAAAAACAGAGTTAATGTCAAGCTTTTCCCCGTGTTGGTCCGGGCTCCTTTGTAGAATAGACCATCTGCCTTCCTGTGCCAGGCAGCTCGTAAAAGGCGAGCATAAGCTTGCCGTCACTAACACAGTGACATCCTATTAGGTGGTAGAGTTTCGCAGCGACTCACCCGGATTGGTACCACCGCCTTACCTATTCCTGCCGCCATAACGTCATGACGTGTTCCGGTTCGGAGGGTAAGGTAGCCGGTAAATTTACTTTTGCTCGAGGCCTAACATCCCGGCCTCTGGTTGGCAACGCACAATTAGCACCTTTGGTGTCTCTAGGCGGCGAGAATTTCTTACCATCAGGAAATCCGTCTGCTTGTTGGCCTTCCAATGTTATAAAAAAAGCATTTAAAAATAAAGCGCTTAAATTGCAAAAAAAAAAAATCATTCTTTTTTCGAAAAATAGCTAACAATTTCGAGTGTGGATGTTATAATTTTGGAGTCTGCTAAAAATTAAATTTGGAATAGAAATTGAAAATCGTCTTTCTCATAGACGATGCAATAAGGACTTGTAATTCGTAATATAGCATGACAGATCCTGAAGTCGTAAAGTTAAATATGTCGAGCATAAACAAGATCTCATAAATTACATTGGTATCTCCTACCAAGACGGTAATGAGTGTAAATGACACATAGATGGAAACACATTTGCAGAGTTTATGTTTTGCAGTTTCAGCTAAATGTCTGTCTGTTTAATGGGTGCGCCAGGGCAAAGGTACTATTAAACCTATCCATTAATAAATGAAATATCACTAATTTCCTCTGTAGTCTAGCGGTCTGACGTCGGGGTTGACTTCTTTAGATCCCGGGTTCGGGTAACAAAAAATTTAAATGTGTATTTACAATTTACTAATTTTCTAACAAAAATAATTTCGCTTATCATGATAAGGGACTTAGTGTCTTCGGCTAGTCGTGGTTTAAGATTAAACATTGTTTTAGTGAAAATAAAGTCAGTGCTCGGATGGCGATAGGTTTGATATATTGTATCAGATTGTGTCGCCTCTGTGGTCTAGCGGTTCAGTTGTCGGACTTGACTGCGTGAGGTCCCGGGTTCGAATCCCTGGTCAATAAAAAAATTTTGCTCGGGATTGGATGTGCCGGTTGGCGATAGGCTTGCCACCTATAACATTGTGGGACGTGTCTTCGGCTAGTCTAGTTGTGCCTCTGCCTATCTGTTCGGGAATATGGGCGTGAAGATACTTAATTACTTATTTACTTAGGTTGTTGGACATAAGCACATTAAGCAAACGAAATATCAGACCACCTAACAATACTTTCAATGTATTAAAAGGTGTTTAGATAATATTTCGGTTACTTACTGTACCTTCGGCTAATCGTAGATGCTCTGATTTTACCACTGCCTATCTCTTCGAGAATATCGACCTGAAAGTACTAATTTTAAGAAGCTAATTAATACAATTACGAAACGAAGACGAATGCGCGAGTAATATTTGTTCATTCACAGTTTAAATATGTTGTATGGAAGTACTTACTAGGTATAAGCATGTATGTTCTGCACTTAATATAAAAAAAAACTAGTTGATTGGAAAAAAATACAAATACACACACAACATTTAAATGTATATACATATCACACTTATTATCCTTTACATACAAAGAAATACAGTAAGTTAATGGTGTGTTACTAAGCTGAAGGCAGAAAAGCCTAAGTTTAATGACCACTCTTTCCTTTAAACTAGAACAACAAAAACGTTAAGGAGGAAATGGGAAGGCAAGTACGAATTTCCACGAGACTTCGCCAAATTTCCATTTAGTTTAACACTTTTCTAATGGAATAATTCATCAATATGAATTATTAAATAATTTCACTACCTTGTGAAGGATTTGCTAAATCTCTACGCCGCCGTGAATAAACTAAAATTAACCTGAAGCTCAGGGTAAACTAAAAGCTTGTTTACATTAGTTCTTGAATATTTTAAATGAAACTCTACTGACCTGTGTGGTCTAGCGGTCTAAGTGTTGGACTTGACTTCATGATCGGGTTCGAATCCCGGGTCAGGCAACAAAAAAATGTGGTTTTTACAGTTTTATAATAAAAACAAAGGTTGGTCGGGATTGGATATGTGCTCGGTTAGCGATAGCCTTTCCACCTATCACATTGTGAGACTTAGTGTCTTCGGCTATTCGTGGGTGCCCTGGTAGTCCAGTTAGTGGTTAGTGGGTGCCCTCTGCCTACCCCTTCGGGAATATGGGTGTGAAGATACTTACTGATCTTTATATCAAAGCAAAAAATGTAGCTCAATAAAGTTTCTCCCAAAGCTATGTAATGTCAAATAACCCCAGGACACTTAATATTTATTTTTATATATTTAGTTTGACGACATTTTCGCGTTTCTGTCAAATATCTATTCGTTTAAAGGGATTTCTTGGAGCTTACCCTAAGGCTGCATGTTCCAATAACAGAATAATCGAACCAAACTGAAGCCCTAGCACGAACATTTTGTGTTTTCGAAAAGTTAAGTCGAATAACTGTTCAAAGTAGTGCTCTCAAACTAAATCTAAACTAAACTTAAGCTTGTCAATTACTGCTGCTCAGATATAATTTTTTTCCCGTTTTTTGGGGGAAGATTTAGGAAAATTCATTAAATATCGAGGACTTTTTCCCAAAATCTTCCCGTTAAAAGTAAGCTCAAAAATGGAGTTACACTCTGTAGTTCAACGTCGTTGCTTTACACGATTTTGGTTTTCATCTTTGCTAGATTACTGTGGCACAAGATTCTCTTGAAAGTCATGAATCAAGACGTATAAATGGTTCATTTTAAATGTTTTTTTATGATATTATAAGTCAAACAAGCAGACAGATTTCCTGATGGCGAGAAATTTACGCCACCTAGAGATACCAAAGGTGGAAATAGTGCGTTGTCAACCTGAGACCGGGATGTTAGGCATCCAACAAAAGTAAGTTTATCGGTTACCCTATCCTCCGAACGTGATTACATCAACGGCTAGTACTGACGTTATAGCGGCAGGAATAGGTAAGGCGGTGGTACCAATCTGGGTGAATCGCTGCGAAACTATACCAGCTAGTCAGGTGTCACGGTGCTAGTGACGGTAAGCCTACGCTCGCCTTTTATTAGCAGCCTGGCAGGAAAGCAGATGGTCTATTCCGCAAAAAGCAAGGACTAACAACATTTTTATTTTAATGACAGTAGCCATATTATATTTTTTGTCGACAACCATCTTATTTCTTAACTATTCGAAACGAAAAGTTCATGATATGACTACAAACACCGAATAAAATGATATTAGAATTTTGATTGCTGACAGACTGTAGGCAGTTTGATTTTATTGATCTGTTATTTCATTATGTTATTACTTTTTATGATAATATTACTTCCTAATATCGATGCTTTTCATGTTAAAGTATTATCTAAAACACCCTTACGGACACACTCAGAGACGTCAATTGTCTTTTACTCAGTCATTAAGTCGACATTTTTAAACAAAACTAATTCTTGCCCGCGGCGTTTCCACGGGAACATTGTTCTGGGATAAAAACTATCCTATGTGGTAATTCACGTTACCCTCTATGTGTATACCGAATTACATGAAAATCGGTTAAGCTGTTTTCGCATGAAGAAGTAACAAACAAACATACGAACAAACAGACCAACTTTTGCATTTATAATGTTAATAGGATTGTGACTAAAAAATACAATAAATGTTAATTTGTGTAATGTAATGCTTGCCGTTGACCTGTTCCAGTACCGAGGGTGAGGTAGCTAGTAAACTTATTTTTGCTTGAGGCCTAACATCCCGACCTTAGGTTGGCAACGCACCATTACCACATTATGAGTCTCTAGGCGGCGTGAATTTTTAGCCACCGTCTGCTTGTTTGCATTCCAATATTATAAAGAAAGACTTACGCCCGGTTTCATCTTATATAATTACACAACACTTAAACCCAGTTTAATATAATATAATTATACTAGACATTGAACGCGGCTACACCCACGTAATAAAGTTGTTCAGTTTTCCCGTGGGAACCTGCTCACGTATTTTCATAAGAACCTATACCTCCATACTCTTAAATTATACAATAACATCGCTCTATAACGACATGAGAGAAGGACGTAATAAAAATTACAATTTCGTATTCCTAATATCATAATACTAGCGGCCCGCCCCTGCTTCGAACGGATATAAAGTATACATTATTATAAACCTTCCTCTTCAATAACCTTATCTATTAAAAAAACGCATCAAAATCCTTGTGTGTGTGTCCTTGTTGTGTTGTGTAGTTTTAAAAATTTAAGCTTACAAAGGGACGTAGGGACAGAGGAAGTGACTTTGTTTTATTCTATGTAATGATTAATAGGTGGAGCAAAAACTTTGAAATCCTTTTTACGAAATTTGCGCGGACGGGGGAGTCTAAAATTTGGCATAAGTGTGCTTGTTTGTAGGAGAAGGGCAGAACTTTAATATTTTTCAATAACAACGTTTATAAAGTGCATTAAATCAATAAATAAAACATTACATATAAACATTGATCGGCTCGTTGATCGAATGGCTAGCGTACACGCCTAACTACATCTACATACCACGAGGCTCGGGTTCGATTCCCGACGGGGGCAGCCATTTATGTGATGAAAATTTAGATGTCTGCATTTCCGGGCCTGGGTGTTTATTAAATTTATTCTGGTATCTATTTAAGTATTTCCATGTGTTAGTATCGTTGACTAACACCCATAATACAAGCTATATGATTAGCTTACTTTGGGGTTAGATTGAATTTGTGTAAATAAAAAAAATCGCCTCTGTGGTCTAGCGGTTCAGTTGTTGGACTTGACTGCATGAGGTCCCGGGTTCGAATCCCGGGTCGGGCAACAAAAAGAAAATTGGGTTTTTCCAATTTTCTAACAAAAAAAAATGTTGCTCGGGATAGGATAAGTGCCCGGTTCACGATAGGCTTGCCACCTATCACATTGTGGGACTTAGTATCTTCGGCTAGTCGTGGGTGCCCTGGTAGTGCCTCTGCCTACCTCTTCGGGGATATGGGCGTGAAGATACTTAAAAAAAATGAACATCGTGGATGTGATGTAATACATGTACGATGTATAATGTTTAGATACCACGATTATCTCTTATCATGAGGAAAGCCGTGTGCCAATACATTGTCTTATCATATAAAAACAGTACTAAATACAACACAAGATACCAAAATTGGTGCTTATTTTAAAGCCAATTACAAACTTCATCCAAACACCTGAATCAACAAAATGTAGATCAGTTATATATATCATATTACATTCTTTACGCTCAAAGATAAATGGTCCGGGTTTTCGTTTTCTACATCGCCTCTGTGGTCTGGTGATGCAGATTTAATATTAATCACTCGAGGGCTCGGATTCGATTCCCGGGCAACTCAAACATCGATCGGGCACTTGGCGCTAGGTTTGCAATCTATCACATTGTGAGGCTAATGTATCGTTGGCATAAGTGGGTGATTTCTGGCACACCATTTTTTTACGGCAGTACACGCTTTCTTATTATCGTGTTTCTATCGAAGATAACAATGCCTTACAAAAATAAATTATTAAAATAGACTCCACTTCCTTTTCATTCCACTTGCACTTTTGAATTATCGTCTGCACTCAGTTGGAGAGCTTAGAAGTGACGGCGTAGTGCTGAATCCTATTATTTTATGCTCTTATATCGTCCTATATACGTCACCTGGTGGTTCATGTTCATGTTCGCCCCTGTGGTCTAGCGGTTCAGGTGTTGGACTTGAGTGCATCAAGTCCCGGGTTCGAATTCTGGGTCGGGCAACTAAAAGAAAACTGGGTTTTCCCAATTTTCAAAAAAAAAATGAATATTGGATATGTGCCCGGTTGGCGATAGGCTTGCCACCTATCACATTGTGGGACTTAGTGTCTTCGGCTAGTCGTGGGTGCCCTGGTTGTACCTCTGCCTACCTCTTCGAGGATATGGGTGTGAAGATACTTATTTTTTCAAAATGAGATAGCCGTCGGAGTTTTGATTTAGGCTCGCCAGAAATAGCTTTAGTACTTAACAAACATTCTGCACGGTTCTCCAATTTTTTTTAGATTGACTTAACTTGAGAGGTTTAATTTAGCTACCAACCGTACGGCTCGGGGT